>CAEGAF010158721.1:0-10278 GCA_903067075.1 Micropoecilia bifurca
CTCAGACTCCAGAACTGTGTCTACTGGGAGACAGATCTGAAATGCCGAACACCCCAAAAGGAGCTTTTACAGTAGTGATGGTCAGTCTGATGACAGCCTGCAGGATCATCTTAAGACATTGGAAGACCACAAAGTGTCCTGAGCTAAATGAGTGGATTAAATCAATGACGGATGTACAGCTTCTTATGAAGCCATGCTCAACAACATGAAAGGGAACAAGGACGTGGAATGGGACAGCTTTTGGGACTCTTTGAAAAGAACTAAGGCTTTGAGTAATGCATCTGGATGAAGCTTGATTTTCCCGGACAATTACCTTTCTCTTAACTACTAAATGTTTTTGAATTAACACTGTAACATACATATAATATATGACTGTACCCTAGGGCGTGGGAGTGTGCACCAGTCCTTTTTCTTTGTTCTGTATTTGTGTTCTATGTGAAATAATATTCAGTCAAATCAATAAAATTTAAATTACAAAAAAAAGGATCTAAACAGTGGCATTTATAAAATGCTAAGTAATTATGCTCAAATTAGTATGAACATTATTTCATATGTTGCAGAAATCTAAGCTTTCCCATCTCTGAAGTCTATTTTCTTAAATGCAAAATCCATATACTCAAGTAAGAGAAGAAATAATATTACCCAAATAAAAGAAAAAAGTAGAGTGCAGTAAAACTATTTGTAAAAATAATTACTGTACTATAGTAAATTTAACCAGTACTACCGACTTTGGAAAAGTCCTAAATAGCCTATTTTGTTAACAAGCTTAATGTGAAATACTAGCATTAGCAAGTCATTATGTAGCTAATATTACCTGCATCCAACAAAATGAATCAACTCATTCAGTACGTTTGGGGGAAAGAACTGTGCAACGTTCTTTGTCTTTTGCTGGTTTGCTTTGAACACACACCTGTGCAGCTCTGCATGACAACAGCAGGTCTCTGCCACACACTGGCTACAGCTCATGCTGAGTTAAACATTCAGCCCAACATGCTCGTGAAAAAACGTTATGACTGAGTGCAATGAATTAATGGGGCTCACTGTATAAATAATATGTTTACCCAAACTTTAAATTTAAAGGGTAAAATATCAAGTCTTTTCAAGTAAACAGGTTCAAGTCCAATTCAAGTCTAACCCTGTGTCTCGAGCGCCCTGATGACCCACGACTGTCATCCCAGGTTTAACACCAATCACATCCTAAAATATGCAGATGATCACAAATGTGGGTCTCGTTCAGTATAATAATGAAGTTAATTAGAGAAACGAGGTATAACTTGTGGACTGATGTAGAATCAACAACCTGCTCCTGAATGTCAACAAGCCAAAAGAGATCATTGTTGACTTCAGGAGGTCTCGATCCAGCGACACACCACTTCTCATCAACAACAGAGCAGTGGGGATCATCAGCAGCACCAAGTTTCTGGGGGTTCACTTTGCAGACAACCTTGACTGGACACCTCATGTCACTAAAAAGGTACAGTAGCACAACAAATGAGAAGGGCTTTCCTCCCCCTTCCCATCTTCTCCACTTTCTACAGAGAAGCCATTGAGAGCCTGCTGACCAATAGTGTCTCCATCTGGTCTGGAAGCTGCAAGGCGTCAGACTGGAAGTCTCTGCAGAGTGGTGAAGACAGCACACAGGATAATTGGAATCATTGGACAGGATCATCCCCTATTCAGAACATTGCACACAGACACTGCTTAGCCAGAGCAAACCAGATGCTCTCCCAATTCCACTCATCTTCTCCATGGTCTGTTCATCCGGTTGGTGTCTGGTAGAAGAACAGCCAGACTCAGAAATAGTTGCCTCCCACTGACTATCAGATGGCTCAACAATCTCATCACTAAGACTGCCTGAGACTGTTTGAAAGTATTATATATATTTAGCAATATATTCTTATTTGTACATTTGTGTAGGCACAATTGTGTTTATGTGTGTGCTCCATGTTGTTCTCGATGAAGGTGAATGCTTTTTTCCTCTGATCCCTCCCTGCCTTGCCTGCCCTACTTGCTCTGTTTTTGTCCTGTCTTTTTCTATATTTTTGGAGCCTTTCTTTGATCATTTTATTTTGTTACAAAAGATCTCATCTTAAATTCTAATGTTTCATGTTTTTTTTGGAAGTGACTTATAAAATTGGTGCCTTTTTTAATTATGTATAGTACAACAAAGTAGAAGAAAATCCAGGTTCAACTGCTGAATTTTTTAGATAATTTGTAGAAACTTGTCAGCTATTTATAATTCTTAAGTTTGTTACAAATTTATAAGAGAATCTAGTTTCTACCTGCTTCCAATTATTTTCTTGTCTTTGTTAAAGTAAAATTTGTAGAAAAAACCGCAAAGAAGGTCCCGCCATCAGTGGTTTGCTATAATCCCAACCATGAACCAGCTGTGACCAGAACCTCTTCACCAAGTCCTTGAATGCTGGACGACAGTATTGACTCATTAAAGTGCAAATCTGAGTCGATAATCAAATGAAGAATTTTGTTTAAAAATGTACTAAATGAAAGAGAATGAAAGAACTATACTGCCAAATTAAAAGTACGTAATTAAATACTTCTAACTCGCAACGCGTGATAAATATACAATAAACACTCCAGCGTTGAGGTAAACTAATCTACTGACTCCATGTTTATCGATCAGACTGAGTAGATAAAATACAGCAGCGAGATAATGTAGAAGCAGATAAAGCTGCCCTGAAACTGCAGAAAGTAAAGACAGACTTACCAGCTGTCCCGAGAAAAGGAGCTGATCAGTCGGATCCCGGGAGCCAGACGAGACGTCATGTTGGTCAAAAACCGGTTACACTTCCTACTCAAACTGTTAGCACTGGATCCCAAACATCATGTTCTCGAAGCTGACATCAGTGAGACAAGGCTGGTTGCAGTTAACTACAGATTTATAACTAAACACCCGAGAGGAAGTTTCCTGCTATTTGAGTCATCGATGAGGGAAAAAACCGGAAGAATTGTAAATGAAGCCAGAAGATAAAAGCAGACGTTAGCTGTTAGACGAGAAACACGGTAGTAGTCCGATCTCTAGTGCGGAGATGGAGTCCATGAACATCCAGCAGGGATCCATAGTGTCTCTGAGCTTATATACAGCAGTGAGGAGAGTCAGCCTGCCTCCTTCAACCTCAATTAAAACGCTACGGCGTGGAAAAGCAAAGGAGAAGAATAAAGAACTACTAATAATACTCCGAATATGCAGAAGATCATGTGGAGTATCCACAAGATTTTCCAGGAGGAGCCTCTCGACGTCAGAATCAGCCTTTACGTAATCGCGTCACTGTAAATAGAACGTTGTATGGAAAGCTAATTTTACAAATAATCAAGGTACATTCCTAACAATGTTTTAAACCAGTGGTGTACAACATTTTTACTACACCCATCAGGTTGGAAGTAATCGCAGGGCACAAAAATCATATTTTAATTTTTTTTTAAAGTGTTAGTTTTTTTTAAACCTATTTACAAATATTAAACATATGTGAAAAAGAGTGGTTGTAAGCAGAGGGCCACTTATGTGGTGGCCCTACATGGGCAAACCCATATAGGGCCACCATTGAAACTGTGGCCCTATATTGTCTGCCCTCTTGTTTTCCCATAGAGGGCCAACCTAGTCATGCTGGCTGGGTATAGTCACCAAAAAGAAAGGGGTCTATCATTGTAGATCCAAAACATGACACAGGTTTTGTAAATTTGCCTTATTCAAAGAATCATGCAGTTAAATTACACATGCCAAAAATTTACAGATTTTTCTTTTTAGTTTTCTTTTAACAAGAACAGAATTTGGTCACTACTTATTGGAATCAATTAGAGTTCGGTTCACCCTGGTCTGATTTAGTAAAAACCTGAGAAAATAGTTCCATTTAATACTAAATTAAAAAAAGAAAAAAGGATGGTTAGTAAAAGATGGAGACTTGCTTATATGTTGTTTATAACATTTAACATTATGATTTTGACATAATATCCACAATTTTGCATCATTTAAAAAGATAACCACAGATGTTTTATACCTTAAAATATTATAAAACATATAATACTATTGTACACACTATTGTGGATGTGTGTACAATAGTAAATATATAATTCTTGTGAAAGGAATAACTAAAAAAGGTTAAATGTTCAGCTGGAGAGCTGTGGTCTGTCGGTGGTCCACCATTCTGTCTCAGTTCCTCTTGTCACACACTCAAGGTGTCAAACATTTTTAGAGATTTTGGTGATTATGGATGTGTTAGCGTTACGTGGTTGTAGAAAATTTGCAGATGGCCACCGCTACTAAATTGTAGGGCTGTGTAATAATATTAATTTTGCGATATATATCAATATTTTCTTTTCTAGAAAAAAAAATGACATTTATCCACAAGTATCGTAACATCCAACTGTCACCTTGTTCACTCACTGCTTGCTTCACTGGGAGAGTGATTCGGTCATCAGGCTTAGAGTGATTCCTTCAGATATTAAGTGTCAAGGTTAAAAAGGTATCAAACTATTCAAAGCAGGTACTTGGTTCACTTTATTTACTTTACAAATGCATGTAAGCTACAATTTGTACTGTTTCAATTAAAAGAAACATGTTTTCTGATCACTTTGATTCAAACAAAATGCTTATTCACTTCTGGTCTTGCTTACAAGTTTTAAATAACAGCAATCCAAATGTGAGGACCATTAAGGTGATGAGTCACTGACTTAAACCCTCCGTGTTAGTGAAATTGTTAGTGAAAGTCCACACTGAACCTTGAATCAGATGACCACACCAGGTGCCATTTGTTTCAGCTAAGGACCAAAGAACAGAAGCTGCAATTTACACCATCTCTACCTTTAGGGTAATACCAGATTCAGTTGCAATATTCAGTTGCAATTTGGTTTGAACAACTGGAAATCATAGATCCATCTTGCTTTGCATTACTGATTCAGGCTGCTGGTGGTGAAGTGATGTGGAGGATATCTTTAGTTCACTTTGTTCTACTTTAGCATCTGTTGAAAGTTACCGAATATATTTGCAGATCTTTTTCACTTCCTTTTGAGCTCAGTTTACCCATCTTGTAATTGCTAATTCCAGCAGGATAATGCACCAACATGCAAAGCATCTCAATATACTTTCTTTATCATGTCTAATCTCCAATTTAGTAGGGCTGTAGTGATACAATAATCTCACAATACACAATATTCTGCTCACGATATATTGCGATAGTCAGCAAACGATACAATTCAAAACACTTTTGAAATTTTCTGAAAGATTTTAGAGGGACAAAGTGATTTTGGTGACATTTTGTGACTGTTATAGAGTTGGATTAAATTAATTTAACTGAAAACTGATTAAAAGCACCAACAACAAAATACTTGGCTCTGGTTGGACATGGACACAGACTTAAAGTAGACAGCTGGACAATCTTCAGGAAACAAAAGAAGTTACTCAGGAATTTGTACCAATATTCCTCACATCTTGATTGTAGAAAGTGGTTATTCAAGCTGTTATCTTTACATAATTTCTGTTTAATCTGCCGTCTTTCCTTTCACACTAAATAAAAATGATAAATGATTATATAAAACAATTTTATTCATGGTGACAGCAAAGAAATATGATAATCCTCTGTTACCATAAACTTATTGCTCTTTTGGTTTGAGCAACACATCAGATGTAATACAGATTTGTAACACATAAAATAAAGTTAAATTAGACTATAGTTATTATTTTGAAAGCCAAAATTGTACGAATGAAAAAAGGTATGAGAAACAATTTGATTGGATAGTAAGAACAATTTCCTGACAGCAAAATAGTTAGTTTTGACAAGAACTGAACTGAGAAAACGACAGTTCAATTGGATAATATATGGTAAATCACTTGCTTACTTAGTTGGGAGCAAACGCAAACATTTTCTGTCAAGTTTCTTCCTCAATGTGATGCTCAGATTTTATTATAAGAAACAATTAGATTTTAATAGGGATAAATTAAACTATATGTAAATTAGAGACTCCCTGTTTGACTCACCTTGTTATACGATGTGTGTCCGGAGGGGTGGGGGGTAAAGACACTCTTAGAGACTCCCTGTTATACTCTTCAACCCATCGTTGTTTTTTTGTTTATTTTTATTCATCCATGGGGGAGGGGAGCGAGGGGGGGCGCCACACCATTGCAGGTGGGGAGCAGGATGGATGAATAAAATGGTGGGTCATGATGGATCTATCTAAATTATTCTTAGGTGCAAGTGTGTGCATGGTTGTTTGTCCCGTCTGTCTCTGTGTTGCCCTGCGATGGACTGGCGACGTGTCCTGGGTGATCCCACCTCTCACCCGTTGACTGCTGGAGATCGGCACCAGGAATGGACAGATATGTAAAACATTTTGAAATGAACCGCTGTTTGTCATCAGTAAGATTCTGCCAGATTAGTTTGGTGTGTATTGGCACGGTATAATTACTTTGAGATTGAACAGGAAAAAAGTTTCATTATATTAAGAAAAAAATCACTCTCCAAGTTTTCACCTGAATCTTGTCTCATCCAACCAGCTTTGTTGGAGATTTTTGGAACTAAAACTGTGGATGACATATTTGAAATGATTCACAAATTACATTCAAATTGTTAAAATAAAATAGCAAAACCTTGAAAGTCAGTAGCTTTCATATGTAACCAGGATGGATATATTTTACTGTTGTATTTGAAGGGCTTTGCTTAAATTGAGTTTTAGTCCTAATTATCTTTTCATCTGCTTACTTCGTACACAAGTTAATGCATCAAAACTTCAAATTATTGTTGCTGATTCAATCAGAAGCTGTTCATTTATTTTCAAAAAGTGCTTCAACTATAATTTACGTTGATGTGAAACAGCAATATTTACTCAAGTACAATAGTTGTTTGTTCTACTAAAATGTTTAAATGTTTTGTGGTAATGTAATGAGTATAGTTGCCAAATATTAAATATATCGGCAGTGAAGAAATTAGCCTCTAATGACAATAATAATAATAATAATAATAATAAATATGGAGAAAGCAGATATTTTCTTATCCCTCACTGGATATAGTAGTGAGGTAAAAATAAGCATAAGAATAAATATCAATTATCTTTTTATTTTTCAACTTAGATTTTTATTCATTTTTTATTCCAACAGAGCAAAGTACAACCATACTTCAGTGGTACATAATAACAATGTTGACAATATGATGTTTTCCAAACAATAAGCATCTTGGAATAACAATTTACAGCTTCAGCATCATGTTTATAGACTCTTCACTGTACACCATTTAAATAAGAATGAACTCTGGAAGAGAAAAAAAACAACATAGGCCAAAAGACAAATCCATTAGGTTTAACTAAATCAACAGGGCATCTGCAGGTCCCCAGCGCAGGTCATACTTGGATTTTTGAAGTCTGAGTGAGTAGGTTATCTTTTCCATTGTATGCAATTCCTTTACTTTTTGAACCCATAAGTCGTAAAGAGGCGGCTCCAATTGCATTTCAGGGCTGCTGTAAAAAAAACATTTAACAAGTACCTTTTGGGACGCCATTGCAAAGCATCAGGAATAATACCAAGTAAGGCAACAGTAACATCCCTTGGGATAACCCCAGAAAAGATACGGTTTATAGCTCTATACACCTCATCCCAAATGTTTTTGAGTTTGGGGCAGGACCAAAAAACGTGTGTGTGGTTGGGGATCCTAGAACCACAATTTCTCCAACACAAGCTTGGTACCGACCTTAGGATCCATTTTAATCAATCAAATCAATTAATCAAATTTTATTTGTATAGCACATTTCAGCAACAAGGTATTTCAAAGTGCTTTACACATTTTAAAATAAAAATAAAAACAGAGAAAGAGATTTTGAAAAAGATTAAAAAAGATAAAAACATAATTAAAAGTAAAAATAAAAACATTTAAAAACATTGATCCACATGAGGACTTGCCCTTATGGGGTCTCCTCGAACAGTTTTAGCAGAGCGACATCATACAAGGATTCTCAAACCTATAACATTACAACCCACAATTTATCCATAAGCAACAGGATGGTTTTAATTTGAGATTTCAAGGCACTCTGTCTCATTTTAGCGACTTCATCAGGGGTCCTGAAATATCTGCTAATAATTTACCATTTAAATTCCCTCCATGTATTTGAGTTAGTAACTCGGTGAGCCTCAGAGCAGATATCAGGGGCGGAGCTATAGGGGAGTCAGGGGGGGGTGGTTGCCCCCCCAGGCCGATGGGGCCGATCGGGCCTGGGTCTGGAGGAGCCAAGGAGGGAGGAATGGATTCAAGTCGCTTGAATGTCTGATTATATACCGAGAAAGTGCGTCCCCGCCTGTTGAGAAAGGTGTATTTAATGTCAGTCGTTGTCTCTTCAAACAATAAAAGGTCGTTTCTGTCGATCAATTGATGAAGAAATGAGAGCCCCTTTTCAGTCCACTTAGAAGTTTTTTTTGTACAAGGAATTAGGTGTAAAGGATTTAATATGTCCTATACTTGTTAATATTGATAAACCTCTTGAAAGCTTGAACAAAATACCCACCTTGTTCCAAATGTTAAGAGTGATTTTAGTCCACAGTGGCAGATCCTTAACTTAGCGCCACAGATTATTTCCATAATACTTCCCGACAATAGATCCAACCGGGTTTATTGTCGGTATGATTTGAGTTACTATGGCATTTAAACGTCTCGCCAGAATACTAGTTAGAATGCGTCTCCATTAAGCATCGATAATGGTCTATATGACCCACAATCAGTGGGATCCTTACCTTCTTTATGCAACACAACTACACAACTATTGCAGCATCAGACCAAGAATGCGCCATTTTCTTATTTTCTAAAGAAAAGCGGTATGCATCCAATAAAAGAGGGCTGACTACGTCTATGAAACACCTATAAAATTCATTTATGAAACCATCAGAGTCTAGAGGCTTAATATTTTTAAGGGATGAGACCACGTTTTTAATTTCATCTTCTTGAATTGGCATATCTAATTGTTTAGCTACAGTGTCAGACAACTCAGAAATATTTATGTTTTGTAAGTAGTCTGCTATCTTACTCTCACCAGAGCAAGTGTCAGTGTCTTGGTATAAAACCTTGTAAAATTCTGCAAATGTTTCAGTAATATTTTTTGGTCCATTATTGGCCCAATTTTAGCTTCTGAACAACATTTGAGGACTGTTGTTTTTTAAGTCGGCAGGCCAAAAGTCTGCTCACTCTATTTCCATTTTCACCGTACCGTTGTTTGGCAAAACGTAGGTTACCTTCTATCTTTTCCAGCAATAAATCTTGGAGTTCTCTGCGTGTTATATTCAGATCATTCGGGTGCTCTAGACTTTTAATGTTGAAGCTCCAGTTCCTGGATTCTATCTTCTAAATATTTCTGTTTGGCTGCCTTTTGTCTTTTTTTTTGCAGTCGTGTAGGAGATGATGCTGCCTCTCAGATAGGCCTTTGCACAGTCCCACAACATGACAGGAGATGTTTCCGGCGTGTTGTTTATGTCTAAATAAGTTTTAAGGTCTGATTTGACAAAAGCAACAAATTCCTTGTCATTAAGGAGAGAGGCATTAAGTCTCCATTGTTTAAACGATGGTGTCAGTCCTATATTCCACTTGACAGTAACAGGTGCATGATCAGAAATTGTAATGGGCAATATCCCCATATCCTCAATCCTGTGTAATTCGGCCTTAGCAGTAAAAAAGTAATCTATTCGTGATTAAGAGGCATTACAGCTCGAATAAAATGTAAAATCTCTCTCCTTTGGGAATTTGGACTGCCATACATCCACCAATCCAGCCTCCACCGATAGAGTTTTAAGTATTTTGCCCATCTTAGATATGTGAGACTGAGAGGTTGGTTGCCTGTCTATGTTAGACATCACACAATTAAAATCACCTCCCACAGTCAGTAGACCAGAGCTGTATTCAGCAATCATATTGAAGACTGACTTAAATCCTGGAACATCTTCATTAGGGGCATATACGTTTACAAAGGAAACTGCTGTTCCATCAATTATCCCCGTTTATAAATATAAACCTACCCTCCTTGTCCTTATGTACTAACGTTTCTGTGAAATTGGTCTGTCTATGTATCAGTACAGCCACCCACCTTTTCCTACCAGAACAATGTGACGAGTAGTGACTTTATCAGCCCAAGACTTATTTCATTTCGAATGTTCCAAATCAGATAAGTGCATTTCTTGTAGTAGTGCTGAGTGACATTTTGATTGTCTGAGTTGCAGTAAAATGTTCTTTCTTTTAATAGGACTATGCAAGCCCCTGACATTATAACTTATTACAGTTAAGTACTCATAACTGTTTT
>CAEGAF010158728.1:0-19065 GCA_903067075.1 Micropoecilia bifurca
GTGTGTGTGTGTGTGTGTGTGTGTGTGTGTGTGTGTGTGTGTGTGTGTGTGTGTGTGTGTGTGTGTGTGTGTGTGTCCTAATTCGAGTCCGTCGCCTTCACTTTTCTCCACATTCAGCATTCCGTTCGCCCCTTCTTAAAAGTGGTCAATGAGCACAGAAACACAGTTGGCTCCCACCAGGTAGTTGGGGTCTCCGGGGAGAGACTTGTTCTGCCAGCTCTTAGGGTCACCTGCAGAGAAAATAAATGCGATGCGTCAGTGAGTGGTAATAACTGCTGTTTGCGTTCACCTCCGGCTCCAGTAAATCTCCGTTTTACATAAAAAAGAAATCGGTGTAAATTACTTTATAAGCAACACTGGATGCAAAATGTGATCATATCCGCAAGTCACATAGCTGTGGACATTTGTGGCCTACTTCCAAGTGTAGTAGGCAGTAAAAGCTGTTCAGGATTTTTTTTTATTGGAGGTCTCCGACCTCTTGTTGACTGTGAATTAAAATCCAGTCACTGACTGTGAAGACTAAGCACGAGAGCGACTATAAACGTGGAGATCTGTGCTAAAAGGAAGGTTCCAATCAATGATGAAGGGATGCAGAACCAGGTCAGTGCAGAAAAGCCTCAGTATGTGACACATTAACATAAAAACATCTGACTGGTTTAAAACATAAAAAATGCGCAATTACAGAAGCTCTAAGACTCAATTTAATTTTGTGATGTTTAATTAAGCAGCATAAAACAGAAATGGGTTTTCATATCTCATGCTACGTGAGCGCCCTCTTGTGGTAGTTTTTTCATAACCAATTTAGACATTGGAAATGGAGCTAAAAATGTCTTCATGATTCAGCATTGTCAAAGAGATGTAGACGCTGCCAACTTGCACATTGTTGTTTTCACGTCCTTTTTTGGGTCAGAAATTCATGCGTTGCCATGGGATACAGAAGGACCTGCTGTACTGTTGTGAGTTAGCGCGGCTGACTTTGCTGTTTAACAGAAACTGTGAAAAAAGTGCTTTGATTTGCATATGCTATCTGTGGAACTTTAAAGCTATTTTTATATACATCGTAGTAGGATAGCTAAACATCTTTTGAAGAGGTACTTAGTTTAGAAAGGCACAGAACTACTAAGCTAGAACATTCTGAAAGAGAAACAAACATGTTAAACATCACATAGTGGGATAATGATGAGCATTAGATACAAATGGCATATAGAAATAACTTCTAAGACCTTTACACAAACACTTCAGATGTCAAGGTTCCCATAAGGTGCATTGACAGACCTTAAAATTAGACACTGCAAAGTGTGTTTGGTCAACTTACTGTGACTCTCAAACCCAAATCGCCCATTAATGAGGCACTTATGGAGCTAAACTGTATCACACTGGTTCAGGCTGAAGTATGAAGTAACCACAGTGAGACCACTGTGGGCAGGAGAAGTAGAGATGAAAGGAGGCTGCCAGACTTGAATAAAAGAGTAGAAGGAGAAAGCAAAGAAGCAAAGTGAAAAGAAAAACCTCAGAAGGAGACACAAGCAGTCCCGAGAGTGGTCTTGCTTTACAATAAGGGGATTACAATGCAGCCCCAATAATCCTCCCCCAATTCTGCATGACGACAAAGTGAGTTGATATTTCTATCAGAGCCCTCAGTCTCATCGCTAAAATGAGGCTAATTAACAGCTAATCCTGACCACTGCCTAAATCACTGCTGGTTTTGAAGATAGTTTGTGGGAAGGACGAGGTTATGAAAAGAGGAAGGACTTTCTGATTGTGTTCTTGTGCTTTTGCTCTTTAGTGCGAATAGACATTTAATTATTTCCTGAAGGCTTAAACTGTCATTTTGCTTTGGAATAACAGAGATGAACATGCAGTAAAATATATACCATATATTAGAATGGGAATCAGTGCATTTTCTGGGGTGTTTTGGGCAATAAGAAAACAAACGTGTCTGTAAGTTTTAGGTGGACGAATGTCAAGGCAGACAAGGCCATCAATTATGAGACACTGCTTGGAAAGTTTATCTAAAAAACTTTGAAATAAAGTTTGACACTTCAATCTTTGACTGTGGAAACTGACTAACACAACCAAAAGGTCAGAAGCATCATACCATAAAACCTTTGTCATGTTTTTAAACTGATCAGTATTTACTTTTTTAAAATAGTATCTTTTTATTTAAATAATTAGGCCCAGGTACACCTTACAATATAAACCCCAGCAGTTTTGCAACGTAGGTGAGCTAAAGTCTCAATAAATGACTACATTAGTTTAAAATTTTCTTTAAAATGTTGCCAATCAGCGGCCAAAAGATACATAATTTTGTTGTCTGCCTTATGCACTTCCATGTTCAAGGACCTAAAATTAGAGTTGTGGTGCTTAATTTTTTTACACCGTCTTGTCTCAGACATGCTAGATTTTTTTTCATCTATTTTTTTATTGGGACATAGTGTGAAGCTAGTCACAGGATTAGAATGCAACCAGTAAGCCTTAATTTGAAATTTCCAGTTGGCAAAATTAAACATATGTGAGGGAGAAACATTTTCCAGTTTAGATATGTGGATATTTTTCCATCTATACAGCAGGCAGAAAAAAAAGATTCACAAGTAAGCTTTGCCGAACTCAATGAAAGAAACTAGGGACCCTGTGCAGGCAATTAATCTGAAGGGCAATATTAATATTGTTGGAATGGTTTTTAAATAAAATTTTCACACGTTGTTTTGGTCTTAATCTCGATTCCCTGAAGGTGTTGGTATGCTCTGGTCTTCAGTTAGGTGGTCCTGACCAGGAGTCTAATAAAAACAAATTTAAATACATGTTTGTTTTATTGCACCAAACACCAAAATCGTGAATTGACTCCGTTTACGTCTCAATCAGGCGTTTATCAACCACAGTGCTAGATTTTTTTTTTATTCCATCACTGAATTTTCATATCTCTTGGACCAAATATGTCAATGAAATGATAATATTTTAATAATCAACACTCAGCTATGTGGATGCTAAACATCCGTTTTAAAAATCTACTTGGATCCAAACCTTTCTCCTGCAGTCGAGTTGAATTTGTTTTGCCTTTTTTTGACATTTCCTGATCCAATTTTACAACTTCAGCTTACGTGAAGGGGAGACAACACAAACTGGCCACAAAAGTATATTTTCTCCTGTCTAAAAGTCAGAGTCAAAAATAACTCTTTGGGAAACAGGAGCTCTAAATTTAGAGATGTGAACCTCGGCATGAAAGCAAGATGTCTTTGTTTATCTTTGGAGTTTATGTGGAATGACAGGTTTAATTGGTTATGACGATGTCCCAGATTCCAGCAGATCCGGAGCTGTTTGTTCTTCAGGTCAGGATTTGGGTGGCTATGTGAGGAAAAATCCCTACTGAGCCGAGAAGTGTGTTACAGTCCCGTCTGACGAAACTCAGTATCGTGCAGCCAAGCATCCAGTGCATGCAAGTTAGGTAAAATGAGATAAAGTTAATATGCCGGAAAAGAAACCAGGAGAGAAATAGTGCATTGGTAAAGCAATAAAGCTTGGAACGGAAACCAGTGATACAGCAAATGAAATTGTGTGGGTGAGTTTATCAGCACAAATGATGAATATGAAATAAACCCAAAGAAATCATTGTGAAAAAGGCAGATTTTTTTTTCCCCCCTTAGATTGATTCTTCTTGATTAAACGTTTGGAAATCTTAAATGTTTGATTTTGGATTAAATAAACAAAGAACCACGGCCAGGGGGGGAAAAAAAATGCTGATTTAACAAGTGACCGAAAATGCTGAATTTGTCACACAGCCAGCCCAAACGACCCCGGAAGAGCAGAGAGAGCAAAGCATACCCGACGAGGAGTCGGAGGATTTTAGAGCAAAAGACCAACCATCAGGGGTCATTGACGCACAGTGAGGTAAGCGCAGCTCCACGGGCTTCAAGAACTTGAGGCCATGAGGTCCACACATCACCAGAGGGCTGAGCAAAGTCTCTCCTGTCAACACAAAACACAGTATTGTTGTGCACTCAGTTATGTAGCAAACTGTCACTGAATAATATTTGATCATAAATTAGTTTTTAATTTGTATTAGTTTTTATGTAAGAAATGTGTCGTATGATGGCAAAACATCTAAATAGTCCAGATTAGACAAAGGCAATTATATTTTTAATCCGCTTTACTATAATCTTATTTTGAGATCACAAACCATGCAAAAATAATTCAACAATGTTATAGCAATTTGTTCCATCTAAACTCAAAGTAGGCATAGTTGAGCGTTCTGCCTACGAACTAGACACCTAATTCAAAGACTGAGAATTAAATGTGATCAACTAGTTTTAAACTAGGATGAGAAAATATATAAAATAATTTTATTTCTGCAAGCTTCCCATTACTAAGCCGATTAAATGAGATGCACTCTCCTTAGAAGAGACGATGTGACGCTCTACACAAAACGTTTAGCGCTCATTACTCAGCATCCAGCTGCTGGTTGGTAGTTGGATTCATTTAGCATCAAACTGTTATGTATAAACTGTTAGTATAGCTGTTATGTCAAACTGGACTTTTGCCTTAAACCGACCTCAGTGACTCATGACGTCCGTAGCTTTTATATTTTACTCCATTAGCCAAACCAATCACACAACCTGCTGCCTGATGTCATGACATTTAGGAGCAGAAGTTACAATTGTAATTATATTAAAGTGACAGGATCACCAAACCAGATCTGCAGTCACGATTAAACCTGCAGTCTGCCTCAGCATATACAGCAATGAGCAGAAACAACTGATGACTCCTGACTTCACTCTAGACTCATGTATTCAATGTCTCAGACCTTCTCCGTCTGATCCAGGAAATATGATCATGAGGTAATGCAATGCATACTATCAAGAAACAACAAGCACTGTGGAGTAGCCAAAAGCTCCGTCCCTAAAGTGCAACTCCAGACCAAACATTGTAAAATAACTTCCTATGATCCACTCAGTCTACTGTAGTTAAATATTATAACCTGTCAGAGTCGACTGTACCAGAAGGGGGATCAACAACATAAATAATACAAATATGGTGTAATAAAAGATGTTGTGAGAATAATATACTAATAAATGCATGTACAGATCAGATATTCACATTTTTAAAGCTGCAGTATGGACGTTTCATAAACAACAATGTTCTTTAAATATTTATTAAAACTGCCACTATGTTTTATATATAAATTATATATATAAAAACAGAGCTCCTCTGCCTCATCCCTGTGATCCTACTGCCATCTGCAGAAATACACAGTTCATTCAGAAACAACCAATCAGAGCCAGGAGGAGGGACTTAGTGCTGATAATCAAGCTATTCTTAAAAGAGTACATTAAAATATACAAATACCTTGAAGATCAACAACAAGTCTGATGCATGTTTGTTTACAGGTAGGAAATTAATGTAAAAGAGACAAAATACCAGTACATGACTGTCGTTCCTATCATTTTCTCAATCTAAAGACTGAACACTGGAAAAAAAATAAAACGCAGTCTGTTTTTAACATAAATATTTTTCTAGCAATTTCTAAGCAAATAAAATCGGATGCAACAATACAACCACCAACTGCTGAGACAAACATCTGTGCACATCTTGCCGCAATGGCGAAGTGAAATACAACACCTCAGACAACAAGGAGAATTGTCTCAACATCCTCTTCTTCCTCGATGAGTTACCTTTCTCCTTGTCGAGCGGCGGCAGGATGCTGTTGTCTCGGCAGACCTTGAAGTAGATCTCCTGCTCCACTCCGTCGGGGATGGCGCCCTGCGGGATAATTATGCTGACCCCCGTTTCGATGGAGCTCAGGACGCCGCCGTTACTGTTGAAGATACCGCGAGCGGTGGCGACCACGGTGTGACCCTCGTCTTCATCCTCGTCGTCCTCGAGGGCGCTCGGGCTGGGAGACGGACACATTCGCCGTGAGTCTCTCTCTCTCTCTCTCTCTCTAGAAAATGGCTTTGGTTTCATTTGGACTCAGAGTGGTTCAGTTACCTCACAGGGATGGCCTTGGGAACGGCGTTGACGTTATTCTGCTGGTGTTTGGGGCGGTTATCCACAGTGCGTGGGAAGGTGTCCACGCCGCTGTCGTGGTCCACGTTCTGAGGCTGCGGGGGGATCTGAGGCTTTACTGCCGTGGAGCTTGGACCCTGAGCCACATAAATCGTTTAAGTCAGAAACACTAATATGGAAACTTTGTTTTCCATTTACTAATGAGTTGTAGTTGAGATGAAACAAGAAAATGTACACTAGTATAAACAAACAAATGAACTCAACAGAAAAAACTTTGGTATTAAAGAAAAAGTAGCGTCTTAAGCAGCAGAACAATTAACTTAATATATTCTTCTAAGCGCTAAATTTAGAAGTGAACCAAGTTATATCAGATTTATTTCCTAAAACAGATTTACCTTTGGTGCAATTTCAGGTTTATCGTTGGACAGAAGATTGTGGTTGAATTTCGGACTGTCGAACATCCGTGCGAAAGGTTTGGCTGATGGGATGAAGGGCTTGGGAACGAAGCGGTTAAAGCTAGACGGCGCCACCGTCGTCTTCGGAGGCTGCTCACTTGTGCCGTTAACAGGAGACTTTTCGGGGAAACTCTTCTGAGGCAGGAAGTTGCTCTGGACAGTGTTTTCTCGGGCTGGAGGCTTGACTGTGGGAGAGCCGTGCAATGCAAAGTCAGTAAAAGAAAGAAAAACAGATCCACGCCCCGAGATCTATGTATGCATGCAAGTTTCTGCTTTTTGCAGGAAAGTTAAAAGATGTATTAACCTTCAGCTGACGGTTTAGGCAGTGTGGCTGGTGGCAGAGAGGGGGTCACCTGAGGAACCGGCTCATACTTTTTTTCCACTGGACTCGGTTTGTCTATGGACTCAGTCCTGTAATATCACAAAGCAGAAAAGTTTATCTTGAAAGGAGAAATACCGTGTCAGTGAATGAGGAAGAAGCAGAGGCATCACCACTACGTCATGCAATGGGAAAGTTAACTTTGGAACAAGGTTTGGTTGGCATGCACAGCGTGTGGGGAGTTACGAGTTTCAGCTTTTTCTACATCTAACTCTGATCCAGGTTAGAAAACAAAGCTGAATATAGAGACAACAGAGTAAAAAAAAAAAAAAAACTCATTTCTAATCTGTTGCAAAGGATGTCGGTCAGTAAGGCAGCGTTAATGCATGCAGGTTAAATCTGGCGTTATCTTCTTGCACTAAACACAAAGCCACTCCACAAACATCATGTCCAAAGCGCACGGAAATGTCAGCGGGACTAAGGATCACCTGGGGAAGCTGTGAGTTGTTTGTGCTTGTGGCTGGGGTTTGTTAGGGCCGGTCTGAAGTCTGTCAAAGTAGGACAGCTGCTTCCTGTAGTAATCCTCATCCTCATCAGGATCGTAATGGTTTGAGCGGACAATGTCATCGGCCGCCTTGGACTGCAGCCTCTGGGGCTCTGGAGCTCTAGAGTTGGTTCAACATAGGGTTGGGCGATATAGACTTATCATTTTATCCCCCGTATCTCGTGGTATTTATAGTAATAACGATAACAGTGGTGATAAAAAAAAAAAATAAATAAGTTCTTTGCAGTCTTTTGGTAAGCATGTCACAGCAATCACAGCTCCACAAATACGGCTCTTAAAATATCTTCAAACTTTTAAATGGGCTGCTTTGGGACACCGGCTACATAGAGCAGAGTGATTTTTATTACTAAGCTGTACATAGTAAATACATTTAATCATATTTACAAATTTATTGACCCTCCCATTAAACAGCAGAGATGACAGCAAAAACAACAATTATGACAAAGCAGACAGGTTTTTGAGTTTTTCATTAATGACTTGATGAAAGCTGCTGGGTTTCCTCGGAAATGTTTCAAACTATTTTAAATTACTAAATGAGCTTTCTATACTATTTGATATGATCAATTAGAATGTCTGTATGATTGAATAGATTTTTTTTGCAATTGTGAATTGGCACTATATAAATAAACTGAATCAAATTATCATTGTGACAATAAGTCCAAATTCTTATGATAAAATAATTTTTACAATGACCTTAAAACAATACAATAAATGCCCTTGCCCATTGTTACACCACAGTGAAGTTTAATGTAAGGCACAGGGTTAAACACTCCAGGAGTAGGGGATATGTTAAAGGGAACATGGAAGCTGCAATATTAGAGATTTTTTATTCTATTATCTACAGACTTACCTAAAGTTCTTCTCCTGATCCAAGTTGCTCAGAGAATTTGCTTTAGGGATCACACCACCTGCTTTCAGGGGTAAATCAGCTGCCTAAAGAATTAAAACAAACATCCGATCAGTTGGACAACAAGTCCAGATGTTGTCTCAGAATCATGTTAAAAGTCATTGAATGAGTTCAGACACTTTAAAGAAACTCTTTACCCTGTTTCCAGTGGATTCCCCAGCATCTCTGGCGCGGTCCACAGATACAGAGCGTTTGTTCTCAAACATCTTGACCCTGGTGAGGACCGACTGGGGCCGCATGGCGGGGTCTTCCTCCTGCGGCTCGTCTCTAGTAGGTGCGGGTTTAGCAGCTTCCACAGGGGAAGGCGAGTGCGTCTCGGCTTTAGGAGGAGGCGTAAGGCTGGCTACAGAGTTTGCTGGAGTCGGTTCGTAGTGCTGAGGTTTGTAGCCTTTCGGCTGCAAGCTGGGTCCTTGGTTATAGGCAGGGCGCTGGGGGGAGAGTTCTGGGGATCGGCTGGCTGAGGGATACCCCAGGTGGGAATCCTGGTCGTAGCCGAGGTCAGATCCTTGAGGGGGCGGTGGGAGGTCGTCGAAATGTACCGGGCCCGGACCTGTAGGTTTGCCGTAGCGAGGTCGCACATCGAACCCCTGCTGAGGCGGGGGCTCGTCGTAGCGTAGGGGTGGGGTGTACTGCGCATCGGAGCCGTCACTGTATCGCAGCCGGTAATCGTAACCCTGGGAGTTGGCAGCAGAGGGCGGCTGGCCGTAGGGATTCCACTGCTGCTGGTCGTACTGAGGCACGCTGTTCTCATAGAGCGGGATGTGGTCGTTGTTTCTGTACTGCGTCTCCGGGTACGCCCCGGCCCTGCTGCTGACGTCATAGCGACTTGGCGGGTGGTCGTAATCCCGGTACAACTGCTGGTCGGGGTGGTACGGCTGCGGAGGGTTGTAATTGACAGCCTTCATGCTGTTAGTGATTCTCCCCGTGTTTTCCATGCCGTACGGATCCTTCTGAAACATCTGCCAAACAGATAGAAAAAGGAAACGTTTGAGAACCTCGCACGCAGCAGGTTTGACCAATGTTAGGCAGTGTGTAAGAAAAAAACAAAAAAACACATCAACATTTGAAGGATGAACAAGTGAAAGTCCTTGAAATTACAGAAGAAGAAACAGGAAGGGAAAAGACCTGAAATAGAGACACTGAAAGGGAGGTGTTACTAGTCAGAATACATTTTAGACCATATGGAAATTGCACTAGAGCTGAAGGTTGCAAAAACATGACAAAGTAAGTCTGTAACGCCAACTTATTGAAAATAACTCAAGAAAGACCACCACTTATTTTAAAAAACTAAAAAAAACAATGGGATCAACTTTTCTTTCTAAACAAAAGTGTCACAAAGTCTCTGATGTTAACGGATTCCCAGACACGGAGAACAAATGTTTGGTAACTAAGCATGTTTTGGTCGTTCAGTCTTAACACATGCAGGAGCACATGTGGAGAAATGTCAAAAAAGAAATGTTGCCCACTGTCTTGATGCAGTTCAAAAGTAAAATATAAACGTTAACATTTATAGATACAAGCACATACTTGAAAAAACTGAATTTAACAAATAATAAAAAAAAGACAATCAATTTTATTTTGATGAAATAGCCATAAACTGTCCATCCAGATCGGATAAAGCAGCTGACAACATACCTGCTGGAAAGTGTATGGCTACTTTTACAAGGAAATAATAATTTAGTCTGCACTGATAAACACAGCAAGAAGATCGAGTTAACACAGAATAAGGCGAACATGTTGCAGCCATGCAAAGAGGATAAGCAACAGTGAGAGCTGCAGAGTTTCCACCGCCCGTCAACACGTAGGCAAATTACCACAGCCACCAGCTCCCAGGCCCACTCTTGTTTACCGGCTTCCACTCTTGCACGCTCACACGCACACGCATCCTTTGTCTCTTCTGGGCAGAACTTTGATTAGCTGACATGCAGGGCAGAAAAGACAGAGCGATAGAGAGAAGCGGGAGGCGGGCAGACAGGCAGCAGCAACACAGGAGGTCAGACCGAGCCGAGGAGAGCCGAGCCAGGTTCGCCAAGCGTCCAGCGGCGGTCAGGTGGATACCTTTGGTTCTGGACCGGCCAGTCCGGACTGTAGAGGCTCTGGGGTGACGCTCTGAGGTGCTAGCTCAGGGGTGGGCCTCCTAAGCGAGCCAGCCTCTTGGCTGGGGCTCGGCTTGCTGTAAGGAGCTGCAGGAACCTCATCAAGGCTCAGAGCCCCTACAGTTTTTACAGTAACGTCGACAGCAGGGGGCACAGCCTCAGCCAGGGGCTCAGGCTGCTTGGGGATGCTAGGCGTGGCCTCTGCTTTCTGTGAAGTGGTTCAGAAATGTTTAATAACACGCGCTGACACGCTACGGTGCAGTTTCAACAAATGCTACAAGCGTCTCAGCCTCCTCTACAATCCTCTGCTCCACATCTAAAAGGTTAGGAATTAGTAGCAGGACAACGTTTCATCGTTAAAGGATACTAACTCGATTTTAATTCCGTGGTTACAATACATATTTAAATATATATATAATATATAATAAATATGTGTATAATAAGTGAATATTTCCCCCTTGTCGTGATCATCAACACATCATTCAGATGACAGGACGTTTCTATTTTAGATATACACCTGCCAACTGAGTAGTATTTAATACATTTCACAAGTACAGTGAAGTAACACTGGTATTTCCGTCATGCACATAATACTTTCTGGTGTCATAGATAGAACAAAGTGCACATTGGTGATTACTGGTACACACACTTTTTCAAATAAAGACATGATTTTTCTGTCCCGGTGACATGAGCAACAGTCAGACAGCTGAGGCAGCCCATAGTGGTACAACAATTCACAACAACAGAACTCGGAAGTTCTTATTTGCAAAAGGAAATAAAAAAAATCCACACTAACGAACATCAAAGACGTGGATAGGTAAAATAAATAGTGTAATAAATATATATATGATATTTCTGTATATAATCACAATATATATCTGCCCCCACATCAGTTTCATAATATTGTTTCATAACAGCACACAGAGTAACTGCAGAGGGGAGACGGTGTGTTCAATAGCGCCTCCAGAAAACCCTCCTAACGCAAACCACGTCCTCCAGACAACAGGGGAGACGTACGGCTCTCAGAAACGCTACCTGCTGCGGCACTGGGGCTTTGAACCCAGCCGGATCGATGCGGTTCAGGGGGTCCGGCTGCGCCGAGTGAGAGTAGGCCATGTAGCCGGGGGGCTCCTGGATGACCGGCGGCTCCTCGCGGACGGGCTCCGAAGAGCGCGTGATGGCCGGCTCGGCGGGCAGACCCACGTCGTCGTTCAGCGTCTCGTCCAGCTCCTGGTCGGTGTAGGCCCCGCCCTCCGTGTCCGTGTCCTCGTAGTCGGAGGTGTGCCGGCTGTCAGTGCTGTACATGGAATACTCACTGCCCGGTGCCGACAGGTAGGAGAGGCGGTCGTCGTGGAGGTCTAGGTCGTCGTCGGTCGCCCCATCAGCCTGAGGGAGTCGGAAATCAAACGGATCGGGTGAGAAACACAAATAATCACCTTCGACACTTGGTTCGATGTGTTTGATCATGACTTACCTTTCCTTCTGACACCCACACCAACTGGTTCTGCTGCTGCTGGATTATTTCTTTCAGGGCTCCAAACCAACCGTCGTTCATGTTGTTCAGGTTAATGGTTGCTGAAAGGGAAAGACAGAACATGACATCACTCCAGTTTAGCCCTTAATATCAATCAGGTACATTAAGTGACTTATGAACATGTTAATATCATTTGAGTTTTCTCACTTGCTTGTTCTCATTGCAACAACTTATCTCAATAAAGTTATGATACCAAGTAGCACATAAGTGTGAAGTGGAGGAAAAAATAATGCATCTACTCTAGTGGAGCTGCAGAGATCCACAGCTCAGGTGGAATAATGTACTTACAACACAATTATTAGTCATTTAATGGAAGCGCAACAAGAAGAAAGATTGCTTTCCACAAGCCATGCAAGAACCAGAGCAAACATGGTCCTCTGATCAAACGAGATGAAAATGCATTATATACTTTGACACTGTGTCAGAAAACTGAGAGGTCACATCACTCCGAGTCCCACTGGGGAAAAAAACTGCATTTAGACCTACAAAAACTGAATTAAACCTTCACACCAGTAGTGCATCAATCCTATACAAACAATCAGTGCTTCACAGAAAATGGTTCAAATCAAAGGATATTCAAATGTCCAGTCAAAGTCCAAACCTAAATCTAATTGAAAGTCTATCAAAAGAACAGAGCTTAAGCTATTTTCTCAAAATAAATGTCATTTTCCTCAATGATGGTAGAGGCAAAAATTATAACAAAAACCTATATTATTCAAATAGGCACTACACTCATCTAATTTTATTTGTAATATAAGTAAAAAAAAGAAACACTAAAACAATGCAACATCTCTCCTTTCATTTCAGTTATGTGCTACTTTGTCCTGCAGGTTAAGTGATCAGTGCTTTCACATAATGTCCTAATGCTCTTTTTGTTTTGACAGAACAAAACAAGGACAGTTCAAGGGGTGCGAATACTATTGCAAGGCATTAATTAAATACATTTCTATAACTGTTAAGGACCCCTAATAGTTTTAAGTATATAAACTGCAAACAATGTCTAAGACAAAATTTCTTCATAAGACTTCATAAGCCCCTCAGTTTAAAGCAGGCGTCAAGGAGCTGCATGTATGGATGTTTTGTCATATGGCAAAACTACATAGCATGTAATAAAAGAACTAAACTGGGAACTTCGAATTCATTATAGTGAAATTATCCAGTACTGCAGTTTTAAATGAGGTCTGTCTCATTAATGTTTTTCTTCAGCTCAACCAAATATGCAACCGTCTGCGTGAAACATGAATAAAACATGACTATGCCATAAGCCCTTATTCATATTTCCATTGCTAACCATTTACTAGGTCAGGTAAAGTTTTATACTCCACGCAGCGAGCATCACTGAATGTAGCTGTCTATCCAGAGTGGTTGGTGAATATTCCCTTAAAGGGCACCAATGAAACAAGCTACAAATCAGAGACATGGGAGGTTTCTGCTGTTCAAACCGTGCGTGGACTCACTGGTGAAGAGGTGGTGGTTGTTCTTCCGTAACTTGAGAGCTCGATCAAAGAGCTTTCTGGCACTCTTTCTGGAGTCAGGGCAAAGCCGTGTCCTCATGTTCTTGACCCCCTGTTTGGTGTCTGGGTTTAGAAACACAACAATGGGATACCACTGAGCGTAGTTCAGACGGTCCACAGCGTTGGGGGTGATGTCCAGCACCGCGTGCTTGTCCTACAGGTGCAGAAAACAGAATTTATCACTTCAACTGCAAACATGTTCAGCAATTGTTGAGCAAAAATAGACGCAAAGAAAGGCTGTTGCACTGCATTTAGCTGAGTGGGTTCATAGCACCAGAGGGCAGCATTGAGCTATAAAAACACTTTTACGTCTCACTTCACATTAAAACATGTCTAGCAAAAAGGAGAACGTCTTCGTCTTTCCTGTTTGTGCAGTTTCACTCACTTTATCAATGATCTGCTTGATGGTATGCAGGCGAATGATGCCCGAACTCTTCTGGTTGGTTCCCGCGTCCCTCGGTTCGCTCCCTGCCGGAGACGAAACGGGCCGTTACCAAACAATAAGCACAGCCCGTGCCCCAATTAGACATTTTTGTAGCGTGCAGTTGTCAACTCCCATAAACAGAGCGGTTCAAAGCGGAACGATATTCACAGAATAGGAGAGGACAAGTGTACGATCATGGGAGCAGCTAGATATTTCATACCAAAAATAAAGATAGCAGCCAATTCATGCAGCGGACGTGAAATATTTTTGGAGGGATTAGGGAATGAAATTCGGTGATTATTAAAATATGTGTGTGCAAGTGCACGTAGCAGTGTAGATTATAGTGCAGGGAAATGAGTTACGTGTGACTCGTTGACGTTAGATATGCACATTCAAGAGCAGGAGGGTCATTTGGGATTAATGAGACCACGGTGTCACTTTAAGGCCCTGTGGATTTTAGCAGGCATGTGAAGAGGAGTTTATATTTTTCACAAAGATAAGAAATGGTTTCCTGACCAAAAACACAAGGTAAAAAAAAAACATTAGGGGAGTCATCTCACTGGGATGTATGATAAAGTGAGGATTCAAACACGAGGATAAGCTCTACTTTTAAAGGAATCTAAGAGCTGCAAACGTTTCTAAAATATCCAGAGAATTATGTTTGGCAAAGTGCAAATAAATATAGCCCATGCACACAGAGGTTCTAATATGCAACCCTCTTTTCAGACGCTGGCTCTAATATTATCACTGCTTAATTTTTTTCCAAGATATAAAGTTTTCTTTGATGGTGACAAGAGAGACTTGTTTTCCCCATCAGCACCTTAAACTGTCAGGACTCCTTCAGGCAAACAATTAATTTAGTAGTGTTTGTCTTTAAAACTGGGAGCATATTCACAAAGCTTCAAACTAACAAGCTTTGTTCAGTAGTCCAAACTTTCTTCCAAAAATAGCAGAAAGAAAAGAAAAGAAAAAAAAACGTCTGGGCCCCGGAAAATTTATATTTATTTTATTTTTTTACCACTGTTTATAGCATCTTCCACATTTAATGGCACCCCTGCTGAAGACGTGTAAAACCTCACAATAAGACCATGTTACCTTTAATCAGTCTAATTATTCAGAGGTGGGAATAGGATCAGCTGTAATGTAACTGCTTTTGCTATTACTAGATGTCCCGAACATGCTAAAAATATGTTTAGCAACTTTTTATCGTAAACTTTATGTTAATCCTAGTGTCTGGACACTGTAATCTATAGCTTAGTAAGCTATATCTCATAAATATGACTTGCTTTCTCTTTGATACTCTTCAAAAGGGCTAAGACAAGAGAACCAGCTGTTCAAGAAAGGTAGATGTAAGTTGATCTTGCCTAAACCTGCCAATCTACAAATCTACAGAGAGAGGAAGCATAAAATAAAACAAAAACTGTGACAGGGCCAAATGAAACTTGGAAATTTAGAATCATGCTACGGCAGCAAAAGCCACATTTATTTTGAGAAATGTTGCACTTTACCAGAGGTGCTACTAAATGTGGAGGAATTTGTGCTTAAAACATAATTCCACTCTGCATTCATTATTTTGCAATACACTTTTTTTATCCTAAGAATATTGTGTCTGTTCAATCGGACCCAAGGTGAAAATGACTAAATGAAAAAGCCAACTTTGTTATTTCAAATCTCTCTTACAATGAATAATAAATTACTTGTCTTTTGTCAGCAAATAAATAAGAAAAAGTCCCGACAAACTTGAAAACCATTGTTTTTAGTCTCAGAAAACCTGTTTACTGTGTATTAGTTGGATCATTTAGCTGGTGATGAGGGGGTGTTTGTGATCTCCTGTCTCTGAAGCATCTTATGTTGCACAGCTCGACATGCAGCCTCACTGTTCTCATCTTTCACCGTAAAATCCATATTAACGAGGGGAATACCACTGAATTTAATGCTTAGCTGTCATCTACGTTCAGATTGAAGACTATTGAAATTCATTTTCACCAAGAACAAGTGGGGCGGTCACACTGACACAGCAGCAACAACAGCTAGGAGGGAGGAGCATAGAAAGGCAGTTCACTTTTCACGTCACATTTTCATTAAATCCAACACATGCACAATCCCCACAGACAGGGTGCTTGTTTATCAGTGCTGACATTGTGCCAAAAGTCTTCAAAAGGGAACGTCATGCAAGCTTTCTTTGAAACCTAAATTGATTTGCATTCATTTTTAACAGTCCGGTTTTGAGGGAAATCCAATTTCATAACTTGATTTTCTTCAAACAAGCATCTCCAATCTGTCTCAGTGTCTGTGGAAAGCTAGCTGTGTGTCAGTATGATGAAACATTTGTAAAAAAAAAAAAAAAAGTTTTACGGTTTTAAGATTTCTCTTCCCATAAAGGATGATGGAAAATTCATACATATATTAAATAAAGTGCTATTCCCCTCTATGCATTAACAAAGCAGTGGCTGTCGTTTAAACATCAACAGAATAAGGGAACTAGTCACCAAACACTGGTTCATATAGATTATTGCTCATTCACTGACTCAAATAAAACAAATATATAAATATACATAGATAGATATACTTGATGCACTAAGCGACATACTTTCCCCTCCTTGTTGTTGCTGTGTTTCTGAAAAGAAAATACAGTTATGTAAACATCACTGGAGTTGTGCAAATAAACATTAAGGAATGGAAACACTTGGGTGGGAGTGGGCTGAATGCGAGCGCGGCTGCGTTGAGTGTGAGAACGAAAACCACATTTTTGAGCTGCTTCTAATTTGGAGAGGTGAGAAGAGGTGGATGAGGACCGAAATTAAAAAAGATATTCAGATCTGCTGCAAATCGAACAAACACTCACACTGAGAACATGAAGTGGGACTCAAGACATTTCGACAACACGTAAATAGCAATCCGTTAAAGAAGAATCTTATATTTCTAAAAAGAAAGCATGCCACTCAAACAATGAGTCTGATGAATTTTAAGGGTTTAATCATTTTTTGGCTCTCAGAACAAAAAGCTTTTTAATTGTATATATACATATTGGCTTGTAAGAAGGTCACTTCCACCTTTGCTCGTCTCCCTCTCTCTTGTAAATAAACGGGCCTCATATTTGTCATTTCTTCGTTTCAGTGGTGTGTAATGGATAAATTAAAGGTGTGGTCTCCCATCCCAGAGACATACCAACACACAAAGTGAAAATTATATGGATCTCGCTTTATTACTTACTCGCTAGTTCAAAAATGTCTGGCTCCTCCCTGGCCAGTTTCTCTCTGGCCACATCTGCGATCGGCCCAAAGATAACCACTGGCCTCAGGAATCCAGCTGTGATCCCACGACACCAAATTAACGAGGAGAAAACATTGCAGTTAAAACTTGTTGACATGAGCAAACCAAGCAGTTCCTTCTGAAACTTACTGTTTTTTTATGATCCGTTGTGTAATATTTGAGTTTAAAGAATGACATGATAATGTGCAGAAGCTTTAAATCCAACACCGCACTTACTGTGAGTTCGGAAACCTTACCTTCCCTCAGCACAACCCTCTCGTAGGCTGGGAACTTGGTCTGAACCGGCTGAGCCGACAGGTCATCCCGGCTTTTCCGCAAATTCCTCTTGGAACTTCGCAACCCTCTGAACCTCCAGAAGTCTGCTCTGTCGCCCCCTGGAGTTTTAGGAAGGGTGTACTGCACACTAGACAGCTGCTCTGCTCTGAAAAAGAAACATATTAGGTTGTGATGTAGTCAAAAATGGGATAAAAAGAACACAGCCTTAGAATGCCTTGGTAAAATAAAGGCATTTCAGACTAATTATTATGTGCAAATTTTAAATAGCTAGTTCACAAGGTTTTTGCCATAGTGAACAAGCTCAAAAACTAAGATTAAACTAAAATAATAAGCCTTACAAACAAAGTTGCCTTTCATTGCTAATTTAAATACAAATAAATAAGTTCACGGAGTATTTTTTTCTTTAAATTACTTGATTAAATTAGTGCAAGTAGATCAATAACTATTACCAAGAGGTAAACCGATCAACAATATCAAAATAGTCAAAGTAAACTTCTGAAACATGTTTACATAAAAAGTCTTAATTATTTTGTCATTTTAATAGGTTAAAATAGAGTACTGTGTAGTTTAGTAGATTGGATGTCAGTGATAAAATATTAATTCAGCCACAATAAAATTCCTGAGATGACACACAGATAAACAAACAAAACGTGCAAATAAATAAACAAAAAACCATCCCTATAGCATGTTTCGTCACTGTTTATCTTTTTGTTTAAACTGGCATTAAAAATGTATTTTAAAGTTTGTTTGCTAATTTTTAAATCGTTTTATTAATTTTCAACTTTTATGTTCTATTGTTTTTTTTACTTGATTTGATGAACTTGGCTGTACATAATAACTTTGGTTCATGTGATTTATGAATAAAATGACATTGTTCATTTCTGTGTGCAGAAGCTGCAATATGCAGCCGAATGATTTTTCAGTGCAATCTCATATCCACATACTGAAGAAAAAGTGCTAGCTAAATTTCATGCGATGAAATCTCCCAGTTTGGGAAACTGTAACACAAATTAATTTAAACAAGATGAATTTGGATAGATGGGTCAGAAATGATCTCCACCTATTTTACTTTCCTATTAGTCTTAGATTTACAAACATGTTCCTTTTCCTCCATCCTTGTATGTTGATTAAGTCGCAAAACAAACTTCAAAGTTGTAACAGACAATGAGGCCAAATTCCTTTTTTTTTTTTTTACCTGTTCTTGTTGGGAATGATGCCTCTTTCCACTTCCTGGTGATTCTTCCCAATGCGGATAGCGAGCCAGGAACCTAACTTGCCATTGTAGAGCGTGTCTACCACACGGAAAACCTCGCCCTTGTTGAAGCTCAGTCCGTATGGAGATTCCTTTTCATACTCGAAATGTGTCCGAATGTAGAAGGAGTCACCGACATCTGACTCCACAATCTTCCTGTACACTGAAAGGAGACAAAAAAACATTACCACTGCTAATGCCACATATAGTTTTGGTTCATTTTCGTGTGTTTGTGTATAACCGATGTATAACCAATAGTTTAAACTAGGGATGTGCCGATCAGGTTTTTTCCTACCGATACCGATCACCCCTGAGGGCCGATCGCCGATTCCGATCCCCGATACCGATCACATAATTATTATTTATTTATTTATTATCATAAACACTACTGTTACATTATGTGGAAAAAGGAACCATGAATTCACCTTAATTTAGACAAAAACTTGTTTT
>CAEGAF010158731.1:0-18099 GCA_903067075.1 Micropoecilia bifurca
ATATCTGTAAAACCAGATTTCAAGTTAGCCACAAAATAATGACCAGTATGTATGGAAAACTCCACATTATACAGCAAGGGTGAGTAAAAAGTGCAATAAAACTGCAACTTCTCCTTCAAGATCTTTGCTTTTTTTAAACTTTAAAATGTGTTTTTACAAAAAGATGTGTGTAAATGAATAGGAAATGGAAGCTTAATGAATAAATGTATGTTTTTTCCCCATTTTATCTAAACTCAAAGGGGAATTGGTCTGGCTGATAAAGATCAGCTGATTAAAGTCTAGACAACAAAAAAAGGCTGTAACACACAAGGGGGTTACTTTCCATTTATCTGCAGGAAGAAGAAACAAAGATTAATGCACTGACACAGACATCTTTTTCTATCAAAATAAAGTTAATAATGACAGCAACTTCAAGAGTCTGTGTTTCAGAGGGTAATACAAGCAGCTCATGCAGATACAATGACACTAACCTCAATGCAATTAGCACAGACAATGAAATGAACATCCTATGAAAAGCAATGGTGCTACTATAACTAGGACAAACATAGACAACTTATAACCTTGTGTGTTTTTGTTTGGCTGAGTGATAGAAAGCTATTGGTGGAGAAATTATATAAAACTATGCATTACCAATGTTTACATGTCAGGGTCATTTAGTTCAAAGCAACCAACAACTGTGCTGTTTTCAAGCAGACGTGCAAAATGTAAAAGTGAAAGTGATGATGAGACATCAACAAGAAAGATAAAGTCATGAAACAAGGAAATAAAATTATCTCTGCACATAAACAAATGAAAATAAAAGAGGAGCTTTATTTTTACTATACTGGCAAAAAAGAATAAGGGCTGGATTTGTTTTTAGCTTCAAGGTGTTGATTTAGCTGGCAATAATAAGACAACTAAGCTGAACCCCAACCATTTTTTACAGCTCCTTATATTCCTAATAGTGTGCTTTTTATTAACTGTTGCCCCTCCTGGCAATCTGAGCAATTTTAAGAGCTAACCTGGTATGAAATCCCCCTATTGTATCATATTCCAGTGAAAGCACAACTTGGATCAGATTTTTATCCCTGTTTAATTTAATGTTTACAGTGTATTTTGAGAATTTTAGGGCATCAAGTCTAGTTCTCAGCATGACAACACTGAGTGCACCCTTAGCACAATTACTAAAATTAAATCACTTGCAATGTTGGTTACTAAGAAATATTCATTAATATTTTGGAGGCTAAATGTTCACACTCAGGGGTAGAAAACATGGTGGCTTTTATTACTCCACTGTACTGATGTCTTCTACAACTTGCCTAACTAACAGCAATTTTAACAAAATTTAATTAATTATAAAAAAAAAAACAAAAAAAAGCTGGGGTCACATGATTCAATCTTTTGTGTAATTTTTTTGTTTTGTTTTTGGTAGGAAAATTAGTTTGTTGAAGTCTGACAAAACAGCTGTAACAGAAAAAGTTAAGGCAATGTTTAGAGCAGTCCATTAATATACTACTGTACAGCACCTCTTCTATGAAGAAAATCAAAAATACTCAACATTATCAAATGTATACAGCTTTACTGTTTAAAGAGATATTGTTTTTTATATTGATATTGTTATAATGCATCAGATCCAAGATATTGTTAGTGTCAGGCAAACATCTTTTTTTTTTTTTACCAAGTGGCAAATTAAGTAAAAGAGAAACTTCATATTTAAGCTTTTGTGGTTACTCAGTAAGTGTTTTGAAGGTATTATCCATGTTTTGATTCAGAGTTCATGTGCTGCAATATGCTGCTTCGAAATTTAAAAAGATTTTAACTATCTCAAATTTGCTCAAAGATGTGTTGTGATGCTGTGGCAATCAAGCATGAACATTTTGGACGTTTACAGCGTTCCTCCTTAGCCTTTTTCTGTCTTGAAGACAAGCAGGTGGTGTCTGAACATCCAGTAGGAAGACATGCTTTTCAACACATTTATGTACTGCAGCAGATATTAGCCCTCATTGTAAGGGCTATAATTGTATAATAAAGTTGTTTTAACTCAAGTTAGAATGTTACTACATTAAAATATGTTTAGTCTACTCATCTCAAATTCAAATATAGGTCAGAATGTGACTCCTGACCTCAGCGATGGGTTTTCTCTTGAGGAAAACATGCATTAAACACAAAACCCATCTTCAAAAGAGAAAAGCTTAAATAAAGAACATTTCTATTCTGATCTGAAGGAATCAGCAGGGGAAAGGAGATCCAAAGTCTGAAAGAAAGGCAGGAAAAAAAAACATTGCAGAATATCTGAGGACTGCCTATAATCTCCATGCTACCTCGTAGCTTTAAACACATGCACTGCATGCTTCTGTGCCTATACCCAAAAGTAAGAAGGCTATTGTGGAGACACACACAAACACCCTTTCACACACACATTCAAGACACGACCATCCTCTCCAATCGGCGGAGATCTCATGAATATGATTGACCTTTTTTTTTCTCCACTGTATGCTAAGCGTGCATAAAGGGGGAAAGAGAAACTAAACAGAGACAAGCAGAGTTAATTTAGAACAACACATTATTGGGTGCTCACAGCAGATATGGAAAAGGACAATCTAATCGATAAACCGAAAGAATGACAATGACCTCTCAAATCAATGTCTGCACCCCATTTTCTCACTGTGAAAAGACAAAGGCTCCAGTGCAGGTGCTGCTGTTGTTTTGCTTTGTGCAGTTTGCACCTTTGAGCGTGTGTTATTTGTACATGTATGGTGCTGCGGTGGAACAGTTGCCAGGACTAATCATTATTTAGCTGTGGCGAGGCTGGAAAGGTCAGCAGTCTGAAATGTCAGGCTGTGTTCAACAGGAGCCAGATGCAGTCGTGCGCTGCTCAAGTGTCCAATTAAAGAGGGCCGAGTGAGGTTTGAGTGGGTCTGCGTGTGGGAGTGTGTGTGCAACTTTGTGTGAAATGAGAAGGAGGGAGGGTAGAGATGCAGAGTGTGTGTGTGTGTGTTTTGGCTTTTTATCAGCGTTTGCATGTATTAGTCCTATGGCATGTGTGGAGAATATTAACACTTTACAGAGAGTTTTGATGCTCCCGTTAGCTTTTCAACCAATGAAACCGGCTATTAATTAAACAGATCAACAAGATCTTGTCATTTCCTACCCATACATAAAAGGAAACCTTATGCATTTTTGCTGATATACACTATGTTGCCAAATGTATATGCTAATCTATTCAAATCAACAAATTCACATGTCACAGCTCTCAGAGGCTGATTATAAATGTTTAGTAAAAGACTTAGTTCATTCAGGAAATTGGGAAATTTCTGCACAACTAAATATCCCACATTCAACTTTTAGCTGTTCTATGTCAAATTGTGACCAACTGGGAACAAAATAAACTGCAGATGTTGAGGCATAGTGTGCAGGAAGCCAACAACTACTCAACTGCTACAGAAAATTGCTGCAGCAATTACTTGATAGGTTTGTGTCAAGTATTACATTCAATGGAGAGGTGATTATGTTGCCTTGCTGTTTTTCAGTTCTCATCCTTAGTTTGAGTGAAGGAAGGTCAGAATTTTTCAGCAAAGAAAGACATTTTGAAGAAGTTCTTGCTCACAGTGTATTAAGATTAACTCTCCATCTGGTTCCAACATGAGTGTGCAACAGTACAGAAAGAAATGTCCAAAAAGACATAGATGAGTGAGTTAGGTCTGGAAGACCTTGACTGGGTGGTCCCACTCAGGATCCCGCTCAGGATAAACGAGAGCAGAGACTTCTTATCTAACATCAGTGTCTGATGTCACAAATGAGATTCTGAAATAAAGTTAAAAACTGCATAAAACCACACCTGGGCACACCCAGAGGAGTGAAGGCTGAAAAGGACGGGTCAATATCAGGCCATATGCTTGTCAAGGCAGATGAGCTAATACCTCTGCATTATCAGATGGACACACATGTCTGATTCCTTTATCTCCAGAAACCAGTCTAAGATTTATCCCCCTGAGCTGAATTTCTCCAGTAGAATTTCAACTGGGCGGCCAATCAGTGAGCAGAAGGAGGAGTTGTGAACGATGATGTGAATTTCCGGTGTTGTTAAAGAATTGTCGTCTGCCTATGTGGTTGTAGACAATGGCAGTGGAGGAAGTGAACAAGGCCATTCAATCCATATTGGCCAGGCTTCCAAATATTGAGTAATTAAAGTCATGGTAAGAGGAACACATTTTATTGCTGGCAAAGATGACGTGGTCCTACTCCCCATGTGGTAGTTCATGCTGCATGCTTCATCCAGCTGGTGCATCACATACATCATAGCCAAATGTTTGCCACTGGGTAAAATCAGATCCAATCATTTAAAACTTCTGCAGAGTTCACGCCTCCAGAAACCAATCATTTCTCAAAAGCTGAGGATCCAGACCTTCTGTGCAAATTGGGATTAATAAGGGGATTTTACCAGGCAAGAAAAACATGCAAGCCTTAGAAATACTATGAAATACAACGAGTACTAAGAAATGCTATGTCAAAACATAAGGAGGCAGTTGCAGATTAGTAATGCAATGCATTTTACCAAATTAGTTACAACAAATAAAGTTTTTCAGTGCCCATCAAAAAAAACCCTGATCTTAATCCAACAGAAAATTTGTGGGTAAAGATGGAAAGGTGAGAGCAACAAGCTGTCTCTTAAATGTTACAATTTTTTTAAAGAAAAACTGGCCAAAGTTCAAACTATTGTGAAAAATTTAGGATTAAAGAAAACATCTGAAAATGTCTTTCTCCCTCTTTATTCTGACATTTTGGTAATCATAAGAAATGAACAGGAAAAGTTAAGCAGATTTAGACAATAAAACCAGGGTACCAATACCATGTACATGAAATGCTGATTTTATCTGAACATAGACATAAAGCTAGGCACCTAATGCTTTTCAGTGATTTCTTTCCTTCTGTAAGTTAGTTTTACTTCAGTTTTCTACGTGTATATCCTGTGCAAATAAATGTTTAAGGGTGACTCATTCTTTAGAGTAGTTAATGAACACCATTAGAAACAGAGACCAACAGAACAGCAGGGGCAGAATCCTCATCAAATCAGATTTTCCCTCTCGGACACAGTGCGTTATAAAGCCACTAGAGCCTATTAGTTTGTTCACACCCTGTGATTTCAACTGCTGGCCTTGCAGTGAAGAAAATCTGGTGAAAAGGTAACGATGGATCGAGTACGGGGGGGCAGGGGGGAGGGAAATCTAAATTTTTTCCGCTAACACACAACAACAGCAATGTGATTAAATAAGATCATTAATAAATAACGGCGGCTAACGAGAATGCTGCTGAGCCAATCAAGCACAACGAAGCATCACACAGAGAGAAAAAGACAGGTGTGGGGATGATGAGAAGAAAGGAAGCGAAGGAGCGAGAACTCCTTTTAATCTGTAGGTAGAGAGAGAGAGAGAAAGAGGCTGTCCTGTCTGTGTCTCCCTATCGGAGTCACTCTTCTTAAGGCAATCACCTGGTTTTCATACAGGAACATAATAAGCTTTACTGTGTTCCCAGTGTGTGCGCACGCATGTCCGCTCACCTGCAATGAATAGTAATAAAGCGGGTCAGGATGAAATATGTCTGCCAAGTTAAGGATATAATAGACCTCTATTCAAGGCCGCACAACAACAGGCTGAAAAATGGCCTGCAATCATTTACGCAGCACACACACACACACCGAGCTCCACAGCAGCCAAAGAAAGGCGATTCGAACAAAGAAATATTCAGAAAGTCATTTCATCTTGTTTGGAGGGTGAAGACCGAGGCTTGAACTATGGCAGTGCCGCAATGGCAACAATTTCAAAGCCTTTCAAACAAAGTCAAGCATTAAAGACAAAGGAAAGCAAATTCTGTGATTTTATGCAAGCATGTGGGGCATTTGTCATTTAAAACCATCAAGGGTGTGAAGGCAAGGTGTAACATTCATGGCTCCATATATAGCAGAAATGAAATAAAAGACAATCTGTTCCTGACATTTGCACTATGGTTCACCTGCATCAATGCAACAGCCTCATACTGTGACTCTTAAAAATTTACACAACCCTACTGAAGTACCAGTACTTTGACAAAAACCTGCGTTTAATAAGAACATAGATCGAATATTTCTTACCAACTATCTCATAGCTTATTATTATTATTATGCCATTACTATAATATTGTAGTCACAAGTCTTTCTGAGTATGAGTAAAACTTCAGCATGAAAGCATTTCCACGTCAGACTTAAATGAATGAATCCAGTCCATATTTTAGAAATTATAACTTTTTATTTCAGTTCAGTGTGTGCGGCAAATACTTACAACTTATGAAAATATATTTCCACAATGAAGGCACAATACAGAGCTAACTAACAATAAACCACTTTTCAGACACAACAGTTTAGGTTAGTACAATGGCATGATTGTGCACATCTTAGCTCTGTACTTTTTTATAGCACACTTCATGAGTTCACACCTGCCATCATAGAAAAGTCACTCCAATTAAGCTGAAGTAAAGTTGAAATGTAGTACCAGCTCGATTATATTATTTAAGTAAAGGTGTAATGTTTGGTGAGGTTGTTGAACATTTTGAAATGTTCAACATTTTCTTCGTGTAGCAAAAAGCTTCCTGTGTTCTCCATAAGTAACAGTGTCCTTAAACAGAATAAGTTTTGTTCAAAGGAAACTTGAATGGGTTGTGACAAAACCACCTGGGCCAGAATTTCAAATACTTTATTTGATCCAAATCAATACAGCACCAGAGGAGGAACATCACATCCACAGTGAAAGAGGGTGATGGAGTTCCGCTCTCTGTCATTACTTCTCCGGTGATGAAATGCAGGTTTTTGTCAAAGTGGATGAAATTATAAATAGTTTGACATTTTTCACCCAAACTTTTCAAGTTTCTGCTAGAAATTTGAAAATGAAGAAGAGTTTTTGAATGACTGAGCCATGCTCAGGTGTTAAAGAAAAATCTGCTCTAAAGAAGACTTATGGAAAAGAAAAATCCTCACAATGGGGAAATGACATCTGGTCAAGATGTGGGATGTCGACAGACTTCTACAGAAGAATGTTATGTCGTGTTAGTTAAAAAAAAAAAACTTTGAGGTAGGAACATTTATGGAACAGGATTCTTGTACCTTATTGTTTATTTCCAACAGATATATTGTGTATACTTTATTTAAATTGTACAGGACAAAGTCACATGGGGCCATTATTTATTTATCTGGTTTAATTTCTTTCTAGTACTTCAGTAGGGTTGTGTAGGTATGTAGCTAAATGTAGCTCTAATCTACAAACCAGCAAATCTGGGAGCACCATTTGTTTTCCTTGGCAGTGATTGGCTGTACCCACCCAAGCCTGAAGTTCCAGAACACCTCGGATGTTAGCTCCTATGCTAGTGTGAAATCGCGCTCCACCGTGTGTGTTAAGCTGTATTTGATGTTCAAACTATTAAAATAAGCAGTTATATGTGTGTGAATAAAGGAAGTCTCAGATTATCAGGGATTTCAGCCTGAGGTTCACTGTACACATCTGAAAAACTGCAGCTTGAACCAATTTACAACATGAATGTGTACACTCAGCATTTGTTTCATTCAAGTAAAAGTCAATTTTTCATTGATTTGAAAAACAGAAGTCATAACGTTGCATATTTTCTTTCCTATTATATAAAACCAAGAGGCTCTCGATCAAAGTCACATTAAGGCTTGAATAACATTATCATATAAATACAGTATAAAACACAAATAAGACAAAGATGTAGAGAAAAAAATAAGCTTAGACATCGTTATAAATTGTACGATTCAAACTTCCAGTTCCAATAAACATTTCCAAAAACTTTAAAAAAAAAAAGCAAAAATATTGCAACAGCTGCAATTTTTCACCCAGACAGGTAGGAAGTGTTTCATTGCGAGGTAGATCAGTGTGACTCACTTATCTCTGCAGGACCAGTGACTCATATACAGACACACAAGAAACTGTACCAGGAGAAGTAAGTGTCGGGTATTAAAACTTTCTGAATTACCAAAACTCCAACAATTGGCCATCTGGCTGCACACAGTATGGCGTGGCCTTTCAGAGGAGGTTTTCAGATCTATCGATCCACATAAATAGATTCAGGTTCCTTTAAAGTGCGGAGCGGATTTAGACACGGCTTGGCTAGAAAATGCTTTGATTAGAACCACTTATGATACGACTCACAACCTTTCTGAGGTATGACAAGCTCAAAATAGGAAACATTGCATTTAAGCTGGAAATTATTTTTCCAGGCATTTTTTATTTATTTTTTGGGATTTGAAATTATCTTTCACCAAAACAAGTTTGATTCTTATCAAAAATAATACAGAAATTTTGAAGATAATAAAATATGTAAACCTTCATAAAAGTACCAATTTAGAATTTTTTTTACAGAGTTACAGAAATCCTATAAAAACATATTATTACTGAACAGATTTTTTTTACATACTTCCTCTGGAGTTTTTATGATTCGTATAAGTGAAGAGCTCAAAGTTTTTAAGGTTAAAAGTGTCATCCCCCTAATATTTGGCTTCTTCCACAGGTTCTCGATCAGAATCAAATCGTAATTACTTTCAGTCACAAATATAACATTGGGAAAGTTAAAATATCACCTTAAATATAAATCTACCAATGATATAAATTATTTTGTTCTTAGTTATTCCTTAAAAATATCCCTATGTAAGTATCTTCCTTTAGTTAAGATGAGAATGAAAACAAGATGTAACAAAGGCAAGACACTGTAACTATCTAACTAAAGCTTGGAAAATAAGTGGCCGGAAAAGCAGAAAAGATTTTTAAAATAGTAAAAAAAAAAATCTGTTGAAAGCCACTTTGCCATTTCACAGAAAGTTGCCTAATCAGACAACATGTTTATTTAGCCATCACATTAAGGGGATAAGTGCGTTTTTCCTTCTCACTTCACAATTGGAGATGAAGTTGTTTTTTTGGTTCTCTTACAAGCTCGTATTTTCCCCAAATTCCTTGTTGCCCTCTGTCAAACAGTCAATGCCACAGCTGAGTGTTGCCTCTGCCCTGGACCTGAGGAACAGCTGCAACGTAAACATGCTAAATTAACTGGGTCTCCATGAGCCTCACATACGCATTATTCTAATCAAAGCATATTAGATCATCCAGATACTTTAGACATATGGGTCTCGGTATCTTCCTCGCCGCTGCCATCTGTTTCTCCCCACTTCTCCTCGCTCTCCATCTCAGTGGATCCCTCTCTCACACAGCTGCCTCTCTGAGAGGCTGGCAACGATTTCTAACTGAGCAGCTACTTTGTGACATGTTCCCACTTTCAGTCAAACTTAAAGCGCCATATGCATGGCTGACTGCATGATGTGTTTCTGAGCTGCACATTGGACACGGTTCAAACTACTTTGCACAAAACAAAAACAACAGGCTAACATATGAGGCTTGTGTGCTGAATCATAACGAGATCTGTTGAGGTACAGGGAAAAATATGATTATAATTGCAACATTTTTCTTATCTTCATGAAAACACTGTTTGAAGTTGTTATAGTAACATGTAACGATCATCATCACTCGAGATAAATAAAGAGCAGAGCAGGAGTGATTTATGCAAAAAGCAAATTGAGAACAGTTCAACAAATCATCAGAACCTTTGGTATTTCTGAGTAATGGAAAGATGCTCATTTGGATGTAGAAGCATCTTTTATTCACAACTTAACAGAATCTGTTGACGTGAGTGAGTTCAATGAAACACAGAACTATTTTTATTTTACTTTTACAGAACCTGGTTCCTTAAAGGAGTGACAGAAACCGAGCAAGTGTTTAGGTAGAGATTTGTAGAGGCCATGTCTGTTGCTTAAATATTGAGACAAAGAAGTCAGGACAAATATGTGGCTTAAATCAGATCACCGTATTTGCATATATTGACTATGAAGATGATAAAAGCGAATGTTAAGCGAGAAAAAAATAATTTAAACACAAGTATCAGTCTAGGCAAAACCTGACAAATATTTATCAAAAGTCTGTGTTCCTATAAGTTTCTAATAAAATTCTAATATATATAAATATATTTTTTTATTTTTTTGTGGGAGAAGTGGCCTGTGTTGACTATGGTGAGACAGAGAATGAGAGAGAAATGAGGAAGACGAGCAGCAAATGTCCCGATGTTGAGAATCAAACTACAGACAGCTGCTTCAAGGACTAACAGCTTCTGTAGATAATGGCAGCCGTTCTACTTCCACATAATAATGATAATGCAAGAACACATTCTCACAGATCAATAAACTTTAAATTCTTTTGAAAATTTTATGCTGGAATTGGAAGATACTTTAAATGTCCATAATAAATAAACAAAGACTTTAATCATCCAGATTTTATTTAGAGAAAGAAAAGAGAAAAACCATAAATTATGCAAATGGAAACGATTGAGTTCATTTTAATTTATCCCATGATGACTTGATTTATTGCTTACTGAGACAGGTCTATGCGCCGCCCCATTTAAAACTTTTAAATACAGAGTTTTAGAATATTAAACGGTCGTCCATCCTTTCAACCCAGTTTTTAGACATAAAGGTTCATTGATAATGATTTGTTGTACATTGAACAGTTCTCAGGCTTTATACAGGCCACCCACAAAGAGCATAGAAACACAGACAGGCAGAATTGGAAAAATACTTTTTTATATATATATATATATATTGTTTTTTTTTTTTGTTTTTTTTTCATTTTTCATAAAACGTATGCTGTGCACATTGCGACTTTAAAATCTGCGGTCTTCTGACATTTACCACATCACAGCCACAGACAGCCCCCTTAAAACGGGCTCAAAAACCAGATCAGGAGGCATCAACTCAGCAGTGGTCCTGCTGCAAGGCTTTTGACAGCACAAGCAAAGCTGTCTCTGCTCTTACTCCTCCGTCCAACTGTGCAGAAATGTGCACACGGCACCCAGAAAACAGCATGCTCTTCCTTTTAACACCTCAAAGTGGGTCTCACAGTTTTGCTGGCACGTTTCATCATTTCAAATCAATATCAAACCAAGTTATAGAACAGGAAAAAAACAACTTATGATTCTGAGCATTGGCTGATATTGAGCTTTTTTTTGGGAGGGGGGGGATCATAGCAAATTATGTTTATTTCTGCATCGAGGTGTTGCTCTGTTGGGTCGATTGCAGGTGACAATGAAGCCAGGGAAACAAAATCCCAGGGACTTACCAGAATTGGTGATGGTTAGGAGGTCCAGACGTCTTTGTTGCTGGAAGAAAAAGAAAAGGCAAGATAAATGTCATAAAATGGTAATCAATACCTTCATCAATTCTAATATTTCAGTTTTGCAGAAGTATATTGACTTATCTCACATGTATGAAATTGATTTACACCTCTGAATAAAACTAGCAACAGTTTGGGCATCTGCTTAATGGTAAGACGTGGACTCAATGTGTACAAATTTATTCATAGCGTGCCGGTCATTTTAGCAAAATTGTGGTCACTGGATATGAATTTTAATATAAAAGAGAAGAAAATAACCTGTCGGAGAAACTCTCAAACTCTAAATACCCTCTTAAGAAAATGGTAGAACCGTCAAGATAAGCCTTGGTTTGTAAGGACCCTTTGCCCATTACTGTGTTTGTGTGTTGAGCATCTTGTACATATGGTGTTGTGTTTCAATAAAGTGTCCAATTTTACACTTGATCTCTCCTGCAGGTAAGGAGTCTGGAGGAATTGTTAGGTTTTGGCTCCCCTTGTTAATCTGCTGCAAGCCTACATGAACACACACAATAGCAGATTGTAGACAGATACTTGACTGCTGAGCACTGTAAGTAATCAGCACCTCGGAGTTCCTCATCTACCAGCCTCTGAGCCAAGAAGATCTTCACATCCGAGGAGAGCATGAAGGGACTGTGCTTATGTATACAGAGTGCGGCAGTGAGTGTGTGACACAGTGCGGTTGGGTCAAAGTCAGCTGCAGCATTTACAACGGTGGACGCCATTAACATTCAAGCCCCATTCTGATCATTTCAAAGGAGAGAGCAAAGAGATGTTCAGCAGCGCACTTGGAGGTTTTATTCTTGAAGACATTGTAGATAAAAAAAAATCCTATCATGAAGCTGCTAGACACTTGTTTTAGTTAGCTGTTAGTTACCCTATAGCTAATACATAGTGTGACTTTGTTCAGCTGCCATTTCTCATGTACTCTACACATTACAACTACTTTCAAAGGTCACCTCATCAGTAAATGGATTCTGTTCATGATTTCATTTGAGTATATATGGAGCCCTGTGAAGGCCGCAGAGGTTTGTTGGAGTACATTACTGAACAAGCGACAGCATCATGGAGACCAATCAGCAAAGCAGGCAGACAGGGATGAAGCTGGTCACACACACCTCACATCTGTCCTTGTTGAGTGGCAGAAAAAAGGCTAAACTAAAATTAAGACTAGACTAAAAAACAAACATTACACAGAAGTCTGAACACAGGGACAGACTAAACCGAGCCTCGTTTTCCTTCCTCTTCAAAATAAGCTGTCGACCTGTTACAAAAAAATAGACAGAAAAAAAAAATTCTAAATAAATTGTGAAACTAAAAATATGGAGCAAGACTTTGTGTCCATATAAATATAAATAGAAAGAGTTCCAATAACATTCATCCTAAATGGGCTATTAGCTATGTGGGAACAGAAACCGGTGTCAGACTGCAGCTTATTAAAGTGGTGAGGATGCTGAGGTTGGTGACAACGTAGCAGCAGAGGTCACTGTGACAACACGAGACTCAAACAGGGATCATGCACTCTGTTCACACAGATTTATACCCACATATCTTTAACCGACCGACCTTCTACACAAATACGGAGCAGGTGTTGGTACTATACCAAAAAGAGAATCACCTGTAATTAATAATGTGTTTGTTCATAGCAGAAACACACTATATTATCCCAGGAAAACCCTTTTTAAATCTCCCTATGGTGTAAGGCAGATGGCCATTCTTCACACTTCTGTGTTTTTTTATTAAAAAGGTATTTCTTCATTCTACTGTGTAAGACCACAGAACTAAAATAATTAAAGATTGACATAAATCTACTGATTAGTTAGGTAAAAAACTGAACATTAAAGTCTGCATGTTTTGAAATGTATGGATTATAATCTTGAAGAGTGGGTTTGAAAATTGAGAAATAAGACACATATACAAGTGCCTAAGTAGGTAGCGCAGACTTACTAAGATAAAATAGTTGTGTTTGGTGAATGATTACTTCAATGAAATTATTGCATAAATAAAAAGTATGATTTAAGCACAATAAACGAGTTATTGGATCGTATTGAATCCCTGAACCATATCCAACAGTCGCTTGCTTAAAAAGTAAAGAATGAATTTAATGCTGAATACTGAAAAATGCATCAGTTACATGTATTTTACGGTTTTCAACTAATTGGGAAAACAATAATTTTGAAAAAGAAAAAAAATCCTGACTTGGAATACGAAATTTTTAACCAACTTAATAAAATAACACAGTAAGGTTGACGTTTTCTAAAGTTACAGGTAGGATGTAAGACTACTACAATAAAAAAAGCCTTACACTGTTGTTACTTTGTGTAATATAGAGGGACAAGATGCAGATAATTTAATAACCTCAGTACTCCTCTTTAAACATTTGTCATGTTAATTTTAAATAATATAGGCATCAGTTACCATTCATTTATGCTCTATTAAAGTCAAATAGCAAACTCATCTTTATGAGTTTGTAACATCACATAAAGATGAACTTTCCTCCAACACAAACTGAATCAAAAACTGTTTTAAAAATGTTAAGACAAAGTTCAGTTTTTGTTTCAACTAAGCAAAAAGCTTTGACGTAGACTAATGCAAGGAGAAAATGGCAAATTAGAGGGGAAAGCTGATGTGACCTGTTGAAACCTTATCAAATTAGTTTGATTAGACAATTACACAGACTTTCCCGTACATTCCTCTGGAGGATTTCAGCAACAAAATGTGGCACACCAACTTCTAATTTTTATCAGCACAGGCATAGCGTAAATAGATAGTAAACACACTTGCACATAATAAAACCTAAGCATCCTCCAAGACACTGCCTTACTTTTTAACACTTCTTTTCTCAAAGGCAAAACACACCCAGAGAGTTGAACAGTCGCACTGAGCTTAAACCATCAAATGAAAAGTGTGAGTGGAGTTCATTCTGGGACCGCCTAAACGCAGATAATGAATCTGTGATAGAGAATTACAGCACATTACCACCACTTTCTCTTCCTGCTGCTTTTGTTAGTCCCAAAATGGATAAGGTGCTTAGTGTTCCTATGGAGGAAGACACTCGCTCACACAGAGAGAGGAAAGAAGGAAGAATCTGAGTCAGACAGAATAATATTAGGAAAAAAGCATTTCAGGGCAGAAAATAGGATTGAATTAATCTTTATCGAACATAGCTGAGAGCTGAGGAATCCCATACTGGGTGAAGTCAGCCCAGCTTCACTTCCCTGAACATACACAGCAACAGATTACTGAAAATACAAAGAACCTCAGCTGCTATATGAATGACAACCCTGTAACCCTTTAAGCTCGACTGTCTTTCACTGCCTGGAGGCAAGTTTTCAGAAGAAAAAAAATTGAGATGCATTTTTCTTTTACAGTGAAAGCTTCGCCGACTGTTGTAATGAAACGCCCTTTACCCAGGTCAGAACTTTAATTTTTTTTTTTTTTGGATGTCAGTCCAAATGGCCTTGTAGAATCGCAGATTAAGTGAAACCAGGAAGATGAGGAGTCCACGATAAAAAAAAATAAATAAATAAAAAATCTAATGTGTAGCGAGCTTCCCTGGTTTGGTTTGGTTGCATAAAAGCATAAAAATAAAAACTGCATAAATAAATAAAAAATATTAACCATATCATAAAACCAAAACACAATACAATTTAATGAAAAAATGGAGATAACTGGTCCTTCTAAGTTTTACAGAAAAATAGTTTTCTATGTTGATCCCTCTGAGAGGGGTGTTGAAATGAGAGTTGGACCTCAAGCAGGGATCACTCTGTGTTTTACTGTCCGTGCTTTGTGATGTAGATATGACTGAGAATTTGATTTCATCTGCCATTCTTACTTTCTGTCTTCTACTAAAGTTTGGTCTCATAATTTAGAATTAGGATAGATAACCTTTTACTTTTTGTATTCTGGTAAACTAGTAACCTCCTCCTAACTCCTAATTAGCTTAAATTCTATTAATTTTTTTCATACTTTTATCAGTAAAGAACAAATTATTGTTTAACAGTAAAATTGGTTTCAAGACATTACATTAGTAAAACAAACTAAAAAAAATCATTTAATGTGACTTTAACCCATAACCTCATCTGATTGACTCGTTATTGAATTTAAACCAAACCTGAATAGAATTGATCAGTCAATAATTATTACTGAAAATCCATCTGTCCAAAATCCACAGATGCTTCCAAGAAGTGACTCCTGACTGGACCTGCCAGTTATCAGGTCAAAAAGCAACACTACAGATGAGAGTCAAAGGTGAAAAGCGCCCAGCTGTCTCTCTTGCCTGGCCAGATATTACGCAGTCGCTGAGGAGAATGAAATCACAAATTAACCCACAACGCCTGGAAGGTTTCAGCAGAGAAAATTGTTTTTTTGTTTTTTTCTAGACATGAAATCTGAGCAGAAAGCTTGGATCGGTGCTTCTATTCTTGGATGTTTTATGACTGCAGGTCATAATAAAGTTCCATCTTTACCTCCACAACTGGAAAAAGCTCCGCTCTGCAAAGACTTCCAAACAATGAAAAATTGATATTGTGACCAAACGACAGACCATTGTTTCTCTATTAATGTTTTTTATCTGATTCTATAGCAAGTTTCTATTATACTCTCTAGAATGTAAGCATAATTCATTTTCGGTTTAACAAATTGTCTTCTAATATGAATCTGGCAACTGCCACCCCTCTAAAGAAATCCATACTATTTTAATCAGTATAAATATGGTAATTAAAAGAACCAATCTGCAGACGAGACAGCAGACCGTCCCAACATCCTAATCTGAGAGAAAGCAAAGGAACAAGGAGAGAGTGAAATGGAGTGTCAGAGGTGGATAAAACCATTAATGCACTAAATCCCTGCTTTATGACTAAATTAAATATTCATACACAATCTAGCCCAAACCCATTTGCCAACATTTCCTACAGAATTTACTTTTCATATTTGGTGATTTTTATCTGACACACATGAAAGAGATGGAGGCAGGAGAAGGACAGAGGAAGGAGACGGCTGTCTGGGACAGAAATGATGAGCAGCAACAAACCCAGCCAACATTGTAGCTCATTTAAAATTAATTCTGAGTCAATATGACTAAATTACTTTGCAGCATGAAGCATTGTGCAACTTTCTCAGTTTAAATAAGTAAATAAATCTCAGTTGTACATATAAGAACAATCTTGTTAAATCTGGATATTCATAAAGTAAAACCCTGTTTGGAAAGGATATATTGTAATGTGAAAAAAAGTTGCTTAGCTTTTACTTTGATTTTCATTAAGCAAAAATGTGCAGCAGAGAACAGACAGATGCAGAAACAAACCCCAAGCAGTGATTTAAATGCTCTGCCGTCATCCCTGCTGTGTCAACACACATTTGCATTGTTTATATCTAATCACTTGGCTTTGTTTATAGCTGTAAACTTTTTAAATGACTGTGGTGTATTTAAGTCTGTAATAAATTCATTTTTATCTATATTCAAAACCCTTGATGTCAAGAGCTTGATGCTTGCACAAAAGTTGAAAAAAAAAAAAAAAATACAAAGATGAGCGACATTAATTAGTGAAACACATTTGAGGACATGAAAAATACACTTTATTTTAAGACCAGTAATTTTCATTTCATTTGGGCAGAACATTAACTAAATTAAATGCTGAGATGCTACACTTTAGGTCCAAATTCATTATAGTAATGTTTGAATATGATAAAAGGAGCGCTCATAAAGAATATCAAAAAGTCTTCATGTTGGTTACCAAATAGTAGTCCTTTTAATGAATGTGAGCAAAACATTAGTAAGTGGTTGAAAACCTAGTTTTAGAGACTGAAGTAATGATATGTTCGTTTGTCCATTATTTTTGGAAGTAATAGGTATAACTATGGAATGAGTTTTATCCCTTCATAAACTGAGGACTAGAAAAATGTTAGGTGGATATAACTTGAAATAATTATTTTTGCAGTTTAAAGTATCTACAACAAACAGCCACGCCAAGAAAAGAGACAAACATTTATGCCTCAGTTAGTGTCGGTAATTCTGTTTAGACAGATGGACAATTCCTCCCTCCTTAAATAGGGTTATAACCTTTTATGTAGTGGTCACTTTTGGTGAATAAATGTATCAGAGTTCTAGTGACGATGGCTGACTGCCTTTCCATGCATCCCTATATTAAACTAACTCAGGTTTAAGATACTCAAGGTTGACTGAGCTTGAATCACGTCAGCTCTTTTGTAACTTAAAACCCTGAGTATCTTGGTTAAGAATAAAAATAATGCAAAGTTTGGAGAATCAACTTCCTGGAATACCCCTCAGCTCAGATGAGGCCAAAGGTAAACCTTTTAGTTGACATGCAAAACGTTTTGTGGGACAGAGAACTACATGCCTTTGCAGAAATAAATGAAGCTAACTACTGGGCTTCAGTATTTAGCTTCAACCTGACAGAGGCTGCAAAAGACCAGAGACTGGGGCAGAGGTTCACCTTAATGCATGACAGGAAACCCAAACATAAAGGCAGAGGTGCAATAAATTGGAGTAAAGCTCCATCAAAAGGTCCTAGCTATCCACAGAGACACACTGCAGCGCCAAAATCACATGCAAGGATCTGCCTATCATGTAGACAGGGTTGCAGGAGGGGTCAGCGTTTGATGCCATTCACAGTGAGAGCATCTTTGGCAACAGTGTGACTAATCCAGCTTCCTCCAGCATTTCCATCATGCATCAGCTCTGCATACTTTATTTGGACTGAGTCACTGTTTTCACTTTGGCATTTCTTAAGCTAAACCCCAGCCACACACACACACACACACACACACGCACGCACACACACACACGCACGCACGCACGCACGCACGCACGCACGCACGCACGCACGCACGCACGCACGCACGCACGCAC
>CAEGAF010158732.1:0-13442 GCA_903067075.1 Micropoecilia bifurca
CGCAGTTTGTTAAAAACTCCATTAGAGCCTGTGGTTGAGTCAAGTGAAGTTTCTAAGGACTCCCAGATTATTCCTACCACTGAAACACCTACGACTGAAACAACCTGTGACAGTCTTGGGGACAACCTACCTGTGTTAAGAAGATCTACCAGAGTGGTGAAAAAACCTGACAGACTGAACTTGTAAAAAAAAAAAAAAAGAGAGAAAAGAAAGAAAAAGTTTAAAAGTCGAAATGTCTATTTTGTAATTGATGTTTTTAATGTTAAGTATAGCTGTGTGGTAACTGTCTCATGCAATGTATGTTGTACTTTGGTAGGATTCTTTTTGTAACATTCTTACTTTAAAGAAAGGAGGATGTCATGATTGAAGGAATTATGTTTATGTCCACTAGGTGGCGAGCATGAGTATGGACTCATGCTCGCCACCTAGTGGACATAAACACTAGGTCAAATGTAGAGAATAGAACAATAGAAGTAGAGAGTCTTGGAGAGTCTTATGCGATACACCTGTGAGCATGTTGTGTGAACAGACCTTGGAAAAGATGCTTTAATAAAAGTATCTGAGCATTGGACAACGTCTGGTCTTTATCAAGCACGAATATAACAGATATTTCTTACTGCTGATCAGTTAGTTGTAACAGATGCACTGCTTTAAAAGGTATTTTTAATCACAATTTTTTGTATCTCGTTGACTTGCCGATACTCAATTAGTCAAGTTTTATCTTCGAAAACGACCAAAAGATGTAATTAGCCTGTAAATTATTTGTACTAAATTAGCAGTTGCGTCATCCTCCAATAACATTTAAATCTGTAGCATAACTCAGAAAATCTAGCAGGTTTCTATTTCCTCAACATGATCATCACCTGATCATGTTGAGGAGCCACAAAAAGAACATCGGAAAGACAGGGAATGATGGGAGCGTCTGTATTCCCAAGCTTCTGAAGTATATCAGAACTAAATATTTAACTCCAAATTAAATACTTAGTTTGTAAGCTGAATGTATAGTGTCAAGATAAATATTTGGTTTCTACGCTAAATATTTAGCTTCAATGTAAATATATAGCTTGTGAGGTAAATTTTTATCTTCAAGCTAAATATTTGACACAACTGGATATCAGTGACGTGCGGTGAGGTTCATTGCTGGTGAGGCACTGACATGACTTAGACATGACCATCCATGTTATTGGACCTAAGGAAATTTTGCGCATGCAAACAACGCTGTGGGTGAAAAAAACATGTCATCCATAGCCGCGTTAACTCAGTGAAACTTATAAATGTAGTATTAATTTCGTGCTATGATCCACAGCAAAGTGATCTGTATTCGCCAAGCTACGCAGACTCGTTGCCATAGCAACGGACAACAATGCCACTTCATGTTTTAGGATTTAACACCAAAAAACATTCAAGTATTTTGCACACAGAACAGAACATTTAGTTTGCTGTTGTAGTTCGTTTTAGGCTTAATGTTTTATTAATAAATAATTGCTGTGGTAGATTAGCTACCGCTTCTACTTTACTGAATTATTTAAACATTAACTGTAGCCCACAAAACGCACATTTCATTAAAAAAACTAAACAAAATTACCTTATTGCTGTCTTACCTTTACCTATCAATGAAATTCATGCACCGCTAATTCTGCACAAAAATATCCGTTCATCCAAAGCCAAGTCTATCCTCGGCATGTCATTTCTACTCCGTCTGAGAATCTTCAAACTGTCTTGAAGTAAAACGTTCAGCTCAGTGTTGGTTTTCCTTTAGTTATTATCTCCTGCTTCAATTGAAAATCCACTTTAGAAAACTGTTAAGTGTAGAAATGTAGTCTTTCATGTTGACGTCGGAAGAGAGAAGAAAACAAATATCCATGGCTAGCCACACACTAGCATTGTGTTTTACTCTGCAGTTGCGCAGTCACAATATCTGGGATCATGTGCGCCCCCTGCCATGAGGCAAGAGAACTGCCTGCCTCCCCTTGAGTCTGTTCTCTGCTGTTTCTTATCGCTCCTCCGCACACAAAACACAATACACACACAGTTGGTGACATAAAACACTGCACATTATATACATAAGCGAAATTATGGAAAATCAGTCCATATATTTAATGTTTTTAAGCCATTTTATTGCCGGCGTACAGACAGGATGAACATGCTGTCATATAATGGCAGCCAGTGCAGTTAGCGAGAGTTGCTAATCTCAGCAGAGGCTGAGCTGCTGCTGCCTCTCCAGCTTCGCTTCTGAGCATTTGAATGGGAAAATGCGAAAATCCAGCGATCTTGAAGAAAAACTATTCAGAATTGGTTAAGCTAAGTAAAACATAGATACTTTATAGTACAAAACCACAGGGTGAAAATGGTAATATAATGATTGTATATTATATATTATTTTTCCATGATGACAGCTGAGGCTCTGCCTCACCTGCCTCCCCTGACCGCACGTCACTGCTGGAAATGTTTCCGATTTCTAATTCTTTTGCCAATAAAAGGAAGTAAAGTACAAAAATAAAAGCAAATCTTTTTAAAACTCCTGCTGGTGACTGATCATACAAGCTTATTTCTTTATCATGAGGTTTTACATCCAAACAGGAACAAACTAGACTTGTGTTGAGAACTAATCGGAGGTGTTAAAGTGAAGTTCATGACACAAAAAAGAGAAAGAAAACTTGTGGCCTGAGGAAATATATTGTGCTTAAATATTCAAGCCAATCACAAACAGCTGAATCAGTGCTAAGCCCAAAATAGTGCAGGGAATCCTGAGTCTTGTAATATTTGAGTGTGTGTGTGAGCGTGCATGCTCATGCGTGTGTGTGTGTGTGTGTGTGTGTTGCGTCCTCTACACACATAAAGAGACATCAGGTTTGAGTTTAATAATCAGAGAGCCTCAGTGCTGTTTCTGGAAGGCTCAGCTGGGCCACTATGATGGTCCCCAACATGTTTCTTCCTCCTTCCACAGGAAGGGAAAACCGTTTCTGGCTTTAGATACTTGTCTCACTATTACACTCTGTCTTAGTCTTTCATTTTCAGATCAAAGCCCAGTGGAGGTATGAGTCAGAAAAACAGTAATCCTTTTACCTGAAACACTACATACATCTGGACACCTGAAGAGAAAACAGATATATTTTACATTAGCTTAGTTTTCTAATCAGCTGAATTGTTGTACATAGTAAGAGCTTCTATATCAGTCTAACTCTTCATCATAATAGGCTTTCTTTTGTAAAATTACCTTTATTTAGTAAGGGATGTGATAGTTAAATGCAATATTCACCGGTTAATATTGCATTTGTTTCAGTCAAGGTGAGACTTATTTGTTAGCTCTCCTGATGAAACCATGGAGGTTTGTGTCAAGTTTTATATATACCTGCAAAGTTTAATATACATTGTATGTCTTATTGATTAAATGAACTGAAAAATGACAAGTCAAAAATGATTAGCCCTCCTCTGCTCGCCTTTGGTGAAAACATCATTACACTGTTAATCAAGAAGTGACGCTGTGACGACTTCCTGAAGGCAAGAGTTTCAGAAAGAGGAGTTTTTAGAAAGACAGAGGCTCAATTTCAAGGTGGTAAATTACAAAGTCAAGTTTCCTCTAAGTCATATTTGATATATTTAGCATTTTATGGCAACTGAAGTTAACATCGTTACTTGATTGTGGTATGAAATGGCACAATGTGCCTGGAAAGCACATAATGCTGCCCTTTTTGTAAAAAAAAAAAAGTATTTAACATTTTTTATTAATCCCTTTTCAAATCAAAATGGAACATACTTTTCTGGGGAAAAGATGTAAGTTGGTCAATAATTGCATTCCCTCCAGAGAAGGCCTTGTTACCCTCATGGAAACAAGCTCTGGCTCCGTCCCGGACATGATGGAGTGGTGACTCATGTTTAGAGAAAAAAAAAAAAACTTCAGATAAACAAGCACAGAATTATAATAAATACGGAGCAGAGAAAGAAAACACATTCAACCTTTTAGCTAAGACGGAAACGAGGCCAGAATGCGGTCGGTGCTGCAGGCTTTAAAAGCTGAAACTGACAGGGTGTGTTAACAGGAGCGTCTCAGCCGCCAGGCTCCATCTTTAAATGTCAGCATGTCGTCGTCATCCGTGTTCCAACCAGTTTGCTAAATTAGCAGACTACATAAAGATTAGATCTAAAAACTTGCACTCTCGATGGGGCACTTCAAACTCAAACGCTACCTGGAAGTGATTTAAAATCTCTTTCTTGCCTCCAGCAGAACGGCTGAGCAGTGATCCATGGGAAACCAAATCAACAGGGAAATTGGGCTGGATCTTTGGCCTCCCCCAATGAGCTAGAGAAGCCGCTTTAGTCATTACCGTGCCGCAAGAGACATTCTCAGACTTTTCTCTGATTGATTTTGATGGCAGTAATTTCATCTTCCAACTAATCCATTTTTTTTTCTTTTCATGCCTTTGTAAAAACGGCTCTGGAGAGACAAAATGAAAGACGGGCAAAAAAACCCCAGAAAAGATGTAATTTTTGGTGTAAATAGCGATGAACCAAGAGTCGGGCCTTTTCCAGTGTGAGGAAAACCAACGATACCTGCAGAAAGGCTCTGTAGAGTCGCAGCCACGGCCTATAAAAGAAGAGGAAATTAATTAAATGCAGGGCGGGAGGTTTGGCGCCATGGAAAGAATACACAATTTAGAGTCTCGCGCCAAGGAGCCAAACGGACAAAAATAAAGGTGATCAGTCATATTTTGCTGCTTTTTTTTGACATTAAACATGTTTTTTTTTTCATAGAAGTCAGCTAAGCAATTTAGACAAATTGGACAAAATTGCGAAGGTAAACACAGGGAGAGGTCTTATAATGTTTCCCTCGCTCTTTTCGTTTTCCTTGCTCTACTATTTGGACACTGTTTTGTTTAGTAAATCTCTTACCTGAGTTTTTCTGTGACGGCAACGGCTGCAGAAAGTGAAAGGCCTCCATCAAGGCCAGGAAGACTGCAGTTTATTTCCATGGTCCGTAACTGACCTGAAAACTCATTTTAAAATACAACGTGGATTTAGTCAGTGAAGAGATTTAGTGTGAGCTTCTTTTTGTTTTATGATGCAGTTTTTATGTATGTGAACCTGGTGTAAGTAGATTGAAAACCCAACCAACACAGCTCCATTAGTGCTCCACATACAGTCTCCACATAGACTGTATGTGGAGACTGACAGGTATTTGTGAAACTTGACACGGTTGCTGTTTAACTCTCTAAATGCTCTAAGTGCTGTACGTTCTGTTTGCAAATTGTGTTACCAAAATGGTCTTCTGCAAGCCAGGAAAGTGGCTGTGCTACCAGAAGAGGTCTTGAGATTAAAAGTGAAAGAACCAAAAAAAAAAAAAGGAATCCAGTAAGTCGGCATTTTGTTTTTGAGTCGTCTCTTTTTGTCTTCTGCTCTCTGATTGCCACTTATGTTTTATTGATTTATTTATTTTGGTTTCTGTATTTTTCAAACAGTTTTGTCTTGTTCTACTTATGCTACATGGGTTTTAATGTAAAGAAAGTGGCACAGCTTAACTGTTGTCTATGAAGTGTGTCGCCTTTGTGATGTAGCTCTGTTTTCTTTATCCCCGGTGTAATGGGAGGAAGTTTTATTAATGATCTGATTGATTGTAAATTTTTCACAAGTCTAATTCTTCTTGATCCAAGAATTACAAACAATAGGTATCTTGATTGACAGATTAACCACTAGATTTTAATGGTGCATAATTGAACCAAAAGCAGGAAACCTATTCTATATAGAGCAGGGCATTCTGGGTAAATACAACCAAAAGAAATGTGCAAGACTAGTCATGGTGTTAAAAATGGCTTGTAGTTTATTTTTTCCAAAGACAAAAGGAAGTTGCGTACAGTGTCGTCTTCAGAAGTTTTCCAGTTATTTCTGTCGGTGGTGCTTGATGCAGCGCCACCACAGGTGAGTTGGTGAACAAGTTTTTCACAAGGTTTGGTTCATTTGACTCATTGCAGTGTGAAAACTAACTTCACAATTTCAAAGTGGAACAAATGATGCAATTTTGGTCCCCAATCAAATGAAGTCTACCAGACTATCAAATGTGAAAATACCTGAAAGGGGCCCATAATACTGTAGCAAACCCATAACCCATAAGGAAAATCCATAAGGCATGTAGCAAACCAGATAACTATTTTAACTTCAGTTGATAAAAATATACTACATATATCAAATATGACTTAAAGGACATTTGACTTTGTAATTTAATGCCTTGAATTTGGGGCCTCTGCTGTTTTAAAAACTGCTCTTTCTGAAACTCCGTCTTCAGGAAGTCATCACAACTTGGCTCCTCTATTAACCCTTTAACAACATTCTTATCAGTGTTGCACTGAGAAGCAGCTCCTATAATGAGCTCAGGGGATGTGCTGGTCCACCAAGTGATTGCTAATTGCTGGAGCTAGTCTGTAGGAGCTGAGTGGGGGGAGTCACGAGGGAAAGCTGCTCTGGGAAGCAGAAGTTTGGAAACTGCACTGACTCAAAGGCGGGGCCAGGTCCACCCAGGTGTTCTGCACAGCTGAACGGTTGTCACAGGAGTTTAAAGGATTTCCAAACATGTATGAAAGAATCAAGGCAACTCTCCAGGTATGTTTTAATGAGGGACTAACCAAGCATAATGTAGAGCTCAAAAAAGTTAGGTTTACATATCACTGCCCGTTCCTTGACCTTTCTATACCATTCCGGTGTTTGTTGTGAATGTCGAGTTGCTCTTACCATGTATAGGTTGAATTTCTGTCATGTGATTGTCTCATTCTCTGTGTTAACCACCAATAGGAAGGTGGACTTAATAATTTGGCTGAGTGTATTTCTACACATAAAAACATAATACAAATACTCATGTTGCTCAGCTGATCACTAGGGATTCGTACACATTCGTAGACAGTGCTTAGCTCCACTGCACCACCCTGGGGTCAGCTTGTCAGCATAGCCTCAACCATTGCCCTCCAGCACCATGTTTCCATTCGGTACAACAATCCTAAGATGAATCACTGGCTAGCGCCATGCACACACACGCAGTGAAGACTGCTTTCACCTTTCAGGTCCAGACGTGTTCACAAGGTGGTGAAAAGGGAAAGTGGGTTACAAGGTGGACGACTGGAAAGACCACAGAACTGAGGCATTACTTGGAAAAAGTAACAAACACAGGTTGCTAGGACACTGAGGAAAAAGTTGCTGCCGTTTCTCTATTCTTTCACATGCTTCTCGGAGGCTGACTGGGTATGTAGTCAGTCCTTGCCTCTATTTCACAGTTTAGGCAAGGAAATTGTTCACATTTGACAGTTTCAAGCCTCCCTATTAGCTGGAAGTGTTATTAAAATGATGATTGCGACCACACGTTTAGTAAAACAGACTCGGGAGAAATAAAACATTAACAGTTCCTTAAAAGTGCGGAACCTGTGACTCCGTCTAGTTTGTCATCTATTTATCTAATGACTCCTTCACAGTTTAGACAAAGAGGCAGATTCTGTCCATTTCTGTATGCCTACAAAAGCACAGTGCTGCCATAACCCTAATCACCTAATTGCCCTGCCCTGCCTCATTAGAAAACAAGCCTAACTGGAAAATCGCCTTAAGTGGCCCAAATTAATGAAAGCTTCACGTCTGGTGCTGAGTCATCTAAAGGCTTGAGTCGGTGCGACGTCACCACAAAGGAAATGGTTGCTCCATTAACTGTCAGTGGTCATTTGAGTAGCCATGTAGAGACTGACACTTACCCTGTGTGCATCACTGTACAGGTCAAGGTTTTCACTTCGGTGCTGTGTGAGCATTGAGTTGGCCCTTCCTTTGTCATGCTGGGAGAATAGTGAAATTAAGGTGTTTACATTTGAAATACTTGGTTTTTCATCTACTTTCGCCAACAGGTTGATGCTGGCCAGTTGGCTCATGAGGTCTGGGCTATTATTTAAGACTTCAGAGGTTGTTTGCTCTTCGGCGTTGTGCTGGCATTTTGTTTTGGTGGTCAGTCTTGATTTATAATTCTGGCAATATTTGTATTTGATGCCTTCCCATGGTTGATTGGGAGTTAGCAGTCATGGTTTATGGATGTTTTAACATTCATGCTGGTCAGCAGGGGCTGTGACGCTGTGCATGCTCTTCAGAAAGCGGCCCGTCCCACCATGACGCTTGTAAACTTTCCGGTATCTCTGGTCTTGTGGATACAGTCAATCAGAGCAAAGGAAAAATAAATGGTGGTTCTAGATTGGCTGCCTTGCAAACTCCAGCCAATCGTGAAGTAGCATTGCACAAAGGTATTTCATCTTCCAAAGCTGCAATCTTTTGAGTATCTTAGGTATGATGTATTAAACAATTCACAATAGCAGCTTTTCTGCATATATTCTGGAATCTATATTTTCACAGAAGCCCCTTGTGGTTTTTACAACGTGAAAAAGTTGAAGAGGCAGAAGTAATCTTGGCAAGCAGTGTAAATAAAGAATAAATACATGAAAGAATATCAAGACACAAAATAATAAGGACAGTTATTTTAAGATATTTACCAATGTTAATGTATGATATGAGTTTCTGACAGTATATTATTGATATGCTTCACAAGGCACCTTATAAATACAGTTTGTTTGTTGTTTTATTGGTGGCTTTCTGATTAAAAGATAAAAGTTCCAGACTGAATTCTGGAGATGATTAAGAAAAGTCATTTTCTTTCTAATGAAGAAGATTTCCCTTCTAACCTCCATCTGTGTGTCCATCCAGTCTGGCCACGGCTCCGACTCCCCAGGCCAAAGGCTGAGGTTGGGGTGATGAGTTTGGCAAAATAAGGAATCAGTAACACCCATCATTTCGCTACTATCAACACTTCAGTCTCCCACAGAGAAATTGCAGTGAGACGGGAAGTGAACGGTAAATGCTTTCAAAAGATGAGAGACAGATGGTTGGACTACAGGATGGAAAAAACAACTCACTACCATTCAGTTATATTTTTATGCTTTTAAATTAATGTTTTTTTTCTGAAGGTTTCAGCTGATCATGTTGGTCCCTAACTCTTGTGAATACTAAGAGTCCACCGTCCTCAAACCTGGACAGAGTCATGGTTTGATTACAAATTCTTTGTAAAAACACTATATGATTTGTGAAACTGTAATTCTATTCACAGGAGCAGAAAAAGTGGGGATTTCTAATTTTCTCCAAATGTAGCCGACTTCCCACCATGTTCTTACAAACATCATGTCTCATCTGGTCTCATGAGAGGAATCTATTTTCACGTTAGTTTGAAAGAATCCACATAAAATATATAACAATTGACTATTGTGTAGCTTTATCATTTTATGATTAAGTCTGATTGTTTTTTTTTGTCATATTTCTCAATCATTTCAAAAATATTTCAGCCTAACTCTTATTGTAAACACATCATTTTGTCAGTAACGTCCGTTTCTCTTGTGTCCGCAGGTTGTTGGTCCATGTCTTCATGCTGGGCAGCTGGACGCTGTCCTGACCGCCACTGTCTCTCTGCTCACTGTTCTGGTTCACAGCAACTGAAGAAAAGGCTACTTGGAGTTGACTGACATGATCCACCAACTGGTTCAGCTCCCAGTTCTTCCAGTTTGTTTCATTGGTTATGAGTCCATGAGGAAAGAGCGTTTTCTGGGTGACATTTCTACCCAACTTTTCAGCGAATTAGTTGAAGCTAAGGGACGAACGTCAACATCAGGATACTTTTTCAGTGTGACTGGATTCTGTTTGTTTTTATGATGTGAATTTTGTATTGATGTAACTGCAAATGAAATAAGTTAATAAAAATAATACATTTCTTTGATCAGTTATGAAGTTCTATTAAAAATGTGGGAGTTCCTTTAATATATGTTTCCAAAAATGATTATGGTTAAAAATGACTCCAGAAATAACAGATTGAAAGAAGAACATTATATTAAACTCAGAGTTACAGCACTGATGGATTTTGCGTTATGGACCATCGATAATGAAAACAATAATGAATAGAAAACAAATCTGCCTTCTAACTATTTATTCTGATATTTTGTTTGGGCTCTTGAATAATCAGAATCTTGTCTCCAGTCAGGAACCAGAAACCTGGCTGTCCGTTTCGAGAGTCATTGATGTTTTGACAGGAGAGTCGAGCTGAGGAAACAGGAGAACAAATCTGAGAAACATGGAGACAAACATTAAATACTGAAACTTTGTAGAGATGTCTCAGCAGCTTTACCCGTTACATCCAGAGTAATGGCGTCAGGTGAGGTCCATCTTCCCAGCGGTAGTTCTGTCTCACACCTGAAGTGATTCTGGCCCGCAGGGCTTCACACTCTGAACCTGAACTGAACAACTTCCCCCGTCGTAGCTAGAATGTAGGCAGCATGTCAGTAACGTCATTTTACTGTATCAATAACGGCACTTGCAGTTCTTCTCACCGCGGTCAGACGGGCTGATCTGGTTGGGGTCGGTGTGGTGAGCAAACTCCCAGAGGCCAACAACAGAAACCCGGACCCTCAGTCTGACCTGGGGAGTTTTACACAATGTGGTTATTCACTGAAACATAAACAACAACATATTTTACTGATGCTTTATGAAATACACCAACACAACATACTATTAGTGTGAAGTGAAAAAAAATCAAACTTTTCAAATTTCTTATACTACAAAAAAAAAAGTGACAGAACTTTTCTGCCACGCCAAAATAAAAAAACATTTAGTTTGGATCTGTTACATGAAGCTCCAACAAAGTACATTTACTTGTTTTCACAAACATTTGAACCGTCCATTAAAAAGAAATGCAAAATGAACAAATGATCGACCTGAGGGGTAGTCATGACGACAGGGCAGTTGCTGTAGTTCCTGCCCACACACAGATCCTCTTCTGGACGATACACTCAACCCGCTCTGAGTAGCTAGAAGACACAAAACCCTGACAATCCTTCAGTTGTCAGGGCTCTGATTTAGGAATCTGCACAAAAAGTACAAGTAACAAAACATTTGAAGCAAACAAATACATATGTTGCAGTAAAAATCATGGAAGTGCACAAAAGTTCAAACAATTTACATCTCATGAACTGACCCTCAGAGTATCTGCATCCTCGTCAGCCAGTCGGATAAACTCAGACATGTCAGGATGTTGATGTCCCTGACAGTGACGGAGGTTTAAAGCGATCAGAGACTCAGTGTTTGGAGTCTGTCAGATGAGAGGAGGTGGAAGGTGGATGGGTTGAGGGTTAAGTGTGAGTCTGAAAGTGATCGGCTCCTCGTCTGCCTTTGTTTGACCCGTTTCCACTGTTGATTTTTATTCCACTTCTCCATCTGAATCTGCCTCAAAGGATGAGCTGAAAGAAGAAATTGTGACATCCATGTGATCTCATCGCTTCTGCAGCGGTTTCAGAGACACGTCTGTAATACAAGTCAAATGTCATTAACCTGCAGTAGCTGTTCACTTGTTATGCGACAGTCATTTATTTCTTCTTCTGCTTCTTCTCTCTTAGGTGGGAAAAACGTACTCATAGATTTTTTTTTAAAGCTAACTGCCCCCAAAAAAGGCTAAATATTCATTTAGTGGATTCACAGGAAGGGTCTACAGGCAGCCTGGCAACTTCATGGGAATTTCCAAAGTAAAAGCTCCTAAACGCTGATCAACCTTAAAGTAAAGCATAAGAAATGGTTAAGTAATATTTTACAGGAATCATAAATATCATTCAATACTACATCAGTTATTATATACAAAGTTAGACATAATTCCTAACATTCTGGAAGTTTTCAATGTGTGATTATGCCACTGAAATTTGAGAAATAAAAGAATTTTCAAAATTGTTTTGGCACTAAAGCTGCCAATAAATGTGCTAACCTAAAAACAAACCCAGAGCTATTTTAATAGAAGCACATAGAAAGATGCAGGTATTATAGAACTGCTTTGAGTCATGTGGAAAAGATAACAGGAAGTCACAAACAGTGGGGAATTTAATAAGAATTGTTTACTGCACTTTATCCTCACTGTAAATAAACTTTTTGCACATTAAAATTAGTTTATTTTTTGCTTTTATGATCTAGCAGGAAGGAAAACCAAGATTTTAATTCTTAAATACTTAAGAAAAGCCAACTATAAAATGGTTGAAAAGTTAAGGATGTAAAAAAATGTATTTAGGTGAAAAATGTAAACAGGTGGTGTGTAAACCTGGGGCCACTGGATCGTCTGCCTTTTTTGACAGGCATAGTATTTTTGTTTTAGTCCTCTGTCTTCTGTCTCCTGATTGGTCCGTTCATTTGTCTCAGTTATTCTGGAGAATCATCACATGATCAGACACATGTTCCTTAATCTCTGTCTAAATAACAGATGATTGAAAGAGACTTTCTGATTAAGCCATCATCATGTCCTCACCTTTTCCACAATCTGTTACAACCAGTAGATCAGCAGCTGGAGCAGGTCTTCTTCTTTAATTGTTGGTCAACTCATGTCATGGGACATGAGTTGACGGGGAAATGAAATAAAGAGAAAAGACAACAGAGTTTAAGAGGAAAATATGCAACAGACAGAAACAGTTTCTAACTTTCAGCTCATCTCTTTGCAGTTATATTTGAAACTGCAGACATGCAGTTTCAAATATACACATGATATATACACATGATTAGTCATGTTGTGTAGATAACTCCTTACATATTTTTTCCACTGGGTTCTCCTATCTTCCTCCACCTGACTGGTGGTGTTGAAGGTGGAGGTTTACAGGTGGAGCAGGTCTTCTGCTTTAATTGTTGGTGTAGAAATGAAATAAAGAGAAAAGACAACAGGGTAAATAGATAGAATATACATGGACAGAAGAAAAAACAATTTTGAAATTGGACCTCAATGTTATCCATATTTAAAATGAAAGTGAGTTTCCTTACTGTTTTTTCCACTGGGTTCTCTTATCTTCCTCCACCTGACTGGTGGTGTTGAAGGTGGAGGTTTACAGGTTGAGGAGATCCAACCTGGGATGATCAGATACATTAGTGATCTGAAAAGTCTGAATCTGGATCACAGACTAGTTTTGGGTATTTTTTAATGTCTCTTCTCTTTTTGTGATCTTTCTGTTGTAACACATGAACATGTTATTCTCCATTTAAACTAATTGTTTTATGAGATTAATAGCTTATCTACATAAAACTTTACTCCACATGCTCTCCATTTCCTTCCCTCCGATCCTGTTCTCTAGGGTCCCTCTGAATAAAAGCTCTTAATTAAATCCCTCAATCATAAATTCTTACTACGTTCTCCCTTGTCTTCTAATTTTTTATTGTCCTGATGCTTTAATTTGGTTTCTGTCATGCAAGCATTCCTTACTTAATGTAAATTTTAACTCTATATGGTTGAATACTTTCTAAATTACTAATAGATAATTTCTATTTCTATTTAGTAAAGCTGATAGTCCCCACAATCAGCAGGAGGAAAGCAGTATCAGGTGAATGTGGAATGCAAAAACTTACAAGCAGTGTGAAAAACAAGGGATCCAGAA
>CAEGAF010158744.1:0-10351 GCA_903067075.1 Micropoecilia bifurca
TGGTTAGAGATATATGCATTGATGTGTAGAAACAAATTGTAATTGCTTCATTGATGGTTGGATTCAAAACTATTACCATCTCTCTCGTGTGTTTTAATCCATAGGGAAAACGTCTGAATCAAGATCTGATCCAAAAAGGAAAAAAATGAAAGAAAGAAATAACTGATTTTGTGTGTTTCTTTCATTCCATTTTTGTTTTTTCAAGATGAATCGGTTCAATTCTAAAGTTCAGATCTGGTCAACACTTCCAGTCTTCCAGTGTTTTTATTTTTTCATATTTGAAGTGCTTTATAAAACAAAAATCATCCAAATTTGGACTGTGTTTACTAGTTAGATGTCTCCTGAAGGCAGTTTGTTGCCCTGGATCTGTTTTAGGGATATGGGAGTAGAGTGGAGTGAATGCAACTGCATGCCACACTGCTCAGACTTTTATTTGTTGAAAAGTAAAACCCACATGTAATTTGTCATCCTTTTCAGAACTATCAACTTCTCTGTGTTGGTCTGTTTTATAAAATCCCAATAAAAGCACCAAAGTTTGTAGTTTTAAAGTAACAAAATGTACAAATGTTTACGGGGAAGAGGAAGGACATTAAATCCGCTAACTATTTTAGCTAACAGCTGAACATTCTCATTCGCAAACAGGAAAAACAGTTGAATGACATCGCTGCCATTAAAGACACATCTGTTTTTTTTTCACTGAAGTAAAGGGAAAATAGTGGACTCAGAAACGGAAACCTGAAAAAGCCGTATTATGCAAAGCTGTGCGCCGTTAAATCAGAGAACTTGCAGACCCCAACACGCTGTTTTCACCAGGCTGAGTGACATAAAATATAACGCACAATACAGAGCTGTAAGCTTAAACAATGGAAAGAACTATAAAAGTCCTTCAGGAAGGTAAGTCAACATGGACGTAAAAGGTGATGGTTGTTCTCAGGCAGCTGGTTCTAAGTTACCAAGCAATTCCAAACAAAATGGGAGAGAAGGAGGAAAGGATTATGGACGACACCAACGCATCAGGAGAGAAAACTCAACAGGAGTGAGTCTGGGAAACGAGAAAGATAACTGGACAGAAACCAGAGTCAAGAAAAGCAGCTTATTTTCCCAGTGTTTGTTTTAAACAAGCAATCACTAGACACTATAACCTGAGAGGGGACCAAACCTCAATACAGTAGAAACTTTATGAAGGAAAATTGGAAAACAAAACTGAAGAAAGCCAGAGCTTCAACCTGCTTTACCAGAATGTTGGAACATGGTGGATGGAGACCATTATTTTATTAAGCAATTCAAGGTTCAGAAAAGAAAAAAAACTGAAAGAGACTGAAGTGCTCATTTGGGATGTTATTTTAGTTCACTATGTCTGGAGTGATTTCTTTTTTTTTTTATCCATCTGGATGAAAGATGAGTAAGGAAGAGCTTTGGTTCCACTGTAAGCAAAACAAGTTTGATGTTTTCCCTCACAATCCTGACTTTACAATAAAAATAAATTTAAAAAGCACTTAAATTTGACATGTTCCTTCAGAAAGTGAGTTGTTCACTTATCTCGTGCTTATCTTTGATAAAAGTCAGTATTCTGAGGAAAAAAAAGCCAGAATTGTACTTTTTTCACACCTGTGATTTTCTTTACTTATTTCTTTACTTTATTGCGCAGTAATGCTGACCAAACATTGTCTTTTAATAGGTAGGCTTTTGCCAAAGGTTGAAAAACATCAATTTTTACTAAGTACATAAATGTATGCATTTTTGTCAAGAGTGACTCACTAAAATTGCTCCCTGGTTCTTATTTCCACTAAAATCTGGTTTCTGAGAAAAGAAAAACAGAGAATGCCATCTCAGCCTTTTTACAGTGGCCTGAACATTCTTCATCAGCTATTAGCCGAAATATAGTGAGGTTTGTTTTTTTCAGGTTTGTTTTATAAAATAAAATTCATTATTACATTTGATTTATTTCTTTACTTAGCTGCACAATAAAGACGACCAAACATTTTCTATTAGTTTTTTTTCCCAGAAATTGAACATAGAACGTGGCTCCTTAAAAACTGCATGGATTGAGGTAAACAAAGTTCTTTTATTTCAGATGAAGCTCCAATGCTGCGATGGAGTTTAGTGCCAAACTAAGGAAAAAATATAAAAAATAAAATCATGAGAAGAAAGTCATAAAATTATGAGAATAAAATCGTAATAATATGACAACAAAGTCAAGATATTATAAGAATAAAGTCATACTATTATCAGAATAAAGGTCGTAGTATTACAAGAATAAAGTTGTAATAATATGAAAATAAAATAATTATGAGAATAAAGTTGCAATAACAAGAATAAAGTCAAAGTATTATGAGAGCAAAGTCCTACCATCGTCGGAAAAAGTTGTAATATTAAGACTTTTTTCTCAATTTTATTTTTTTACTTTCTCAGTGTGGTCCTAATATTACATTTTAAGAAACATTGACAGCGCCACCTTGAGACGATGTACCACAAACTATTTTTTATTTGGCTTTTCATTGTTATTTTTATAATTTTTATGCCTATTTTTCCAGATTATCCTCGTTTCACAGAGCTCGGCTCTCACACACTCAGTACATGCTAACCCCAGCAGGCAGCACCAGGGATGTGCCATTACGAGGCCGGTGTTGTATAGTTTACTCTCAGAATAGCGGAGCTTCTGTTTGGTCACCTTTGCCCCTGAATCCATCTGTCATAATGCCTCTCATCAGTGAGGACTTTCCGCTCTGCCCTCACAAGCTCCTGCAGGCGAAACGCGCTGCATAAAGATGAGCCGCTGCGTCTGCTGAAGAGACGAGACGCCACCAAGAAAACCTGCTTTAATGTCTCCCATCAGTTATTGCCACCAACAGACGCAGGAGTGGGAATATTCCAGCAAGACAAACCAAGCAGTGCAAATTATTTTACATTTCATTTATTTCTTTTTTGTATTTCAAACAGGTTTTTAAAATCAGCAGGACAAGAAAAAACAAATTAGCTTACCACTACTTTTCTGTTTGAGACGAGGTGAACATAAACTCATCTCAATCTAATGTAATATATCGCTGACCGACTCAATAATTAATTATCAAAAATGTGTAATTAGAACCATGTTATGGTATCCATATGACTGTTCAGTATATTGTGTTAGAGAGCCAAGAAATAACTTGCACTACATAAACCAAATGATTACAACCTGCCTCTTCTAAGAAGACAAGAAATGTACAGACCCATAATAGTAACAATAATGACAATTGTAAATAACAACTGGTCATAGAGCATCAGAATAATTACCAACTCCTTTCCAATGCACACTATCTGTGTTACATAACAACAAAAGCTCCTGCTTTACGGCGCTGAATCAAAAGCAGAAAGCAAACCCAGGTCCGCTGTAGCCACGGCCAAACACGTGAAATGATAAATGTCAGAGGGGGTAAGCGACTCTTCGTCCTCTGTATCGTCTTCCTTTGTCTTCGCCTGCTCCTCTGCATCTGTGGGGTTCCAGGGAAAGCGGGCCTGACAGAACAGTTGTTGTTTTCTAGGTCATCCCTTCCTGCATGGCAGACCATCAAGGCCACCCACGTACCTGGACGCTGCGCCGGGGAGATGATGTCTTAAGAAGCTTTGTACTCCTGCAGATTCAGACAGACAAGGACTTTGTGTTCTGTCGGTGAGAAAAAGCATCAGCCAGAGAACCTGGAATGTGTTTTGGGGCTGTGAGCCCTTCGCAGGCGCGAGGCGGGCTCGTGGCGTTGACACGGCAACACGGACAGGTCCGGTATTAAATAACAATGGGAAAAATAAATACAAGGTTTGAGACACAGTGATCAGTTACTGTATTTACAGGGTGGGTGATATGGACTTAAGGTTTTATCGCAATACTTTACTTTTATCATGAGAACAATAAAATGAGGATGAGAAACTATTTATTGCTTCTTTCTTAGGTAACATCAGGCGATCACAGCTCTGCAAACACAAATTCTGCTCTTTAAAAATATTGCGATGTATTTCCTTAGGTCACCAGTCGCATAAAGAAGTTAGATTTGTATCACAGTAACTGCATTAGATCATATTTTGAAATTTATTCATACTTATTGATGTTCTCAATGAAAAACAAAAAAACTGTGGAAAAAAATAGCAAAGTTAAAAATCAAAACAGTATGGGCAGTTTTGCAAGATTTTAAGCAGCATTAATTAAAATTTAGCATGACAACGATAAATCAAATTCATCACGATGATAAGCAATACAATAAATACAAACTCCTAATTGTATAGTTTAAAACAAGCATGATCTCCATTTCTCCAGTGGAGTCTTGGCTACAAGGCAATTTGACGAATCGAGAGATTTTGCACTAACCAGCCCCGATTCATGATACATCAGTCGTTATAAAACGACCAGTGAACGCAAGAAAGATGAGCAACGACAGGTTTACACTCTTTAGTGTTGAAGCTGTTACTGAGAACAGAAAACTGATTATATTCAATAAATTAGAATTGAAAAGTACCTTTTGAAAATCACCTTTAAGCAGATAAGAAACACTTTTCACTAAGCCCACATTTCTGTTTTTATAAACAGGGTTTTTTTCTCCATTGGTTTGATGTAATATTTCATTTTAAATGTCATGTTTTTATTAACCGAAGGCAAAATGGATTATAATTAATAAAAACAGAGATGTTAAAAGATAGATTTGTGTGTAATTAATTTATATAATGTGTTTCAGTTCATCATAAAGTTTCTAAAATCAATTAACTTTTTAATAATATTCTAATTTATTGAATGAGTTGGTATTTAAAATACAGTAAAAAGAAGAACAAAACCTACAACAAGTTTATTGGAAGGAAACAAATTTGTACAAAGGCACATCACATGTTCATACAGACTGTCACAACAGGAAGTCAGACACCACAAAGCGTGATGGGCTACAGCTTGGTTTTGGTTTTCTGATAAATCCATTTAAAAAAAAAAAGGCTGTCGAGGAACATCCTGGATTTAATCGGATTATAATTTGAAGCTAACTGAGTTAGTTCTGTAAAATCTTTCATTTGTTTTGATGATACTTCCTGTTTAGCTGTGTAACACCAACTCCTCGCTCTCCCACATTCGGCTTATTTTGGACCTCTCTGCTGTTCATTTCAATTATATAACATCCACAATTATCCACTACTTTGTGTTAGCTTACCCCATTAAGTCCTAATAAAATACATAGATGTCTGTGGTTGTAATGTGGAAAAAAGAAAAAGTCAAGCTATTTGCTAAAAATACCAGAGCTAAAGCACTGAAACATACAAAACGTTGATTAAGATGCAGAAACCATAAGCATCTAACCAGCTGCTTTATTAATTCAACAAGAGAAGAAATTGATGCGCAACTCTGACACCATGTAACATCACAGAGCCCTGATTTTACTCTGTAGAAACACCAAAAAAGAACGGCTAACGCTGCCTCTGACTACAATCACCAAAGCATGATATAATAAAATAAATGAGAAAAATATTACAAATCCCCATGAAGCCAAAAGACTCCAGTCTGACGGATTTGCTCTGATAACACGGCGATTAGACTGAGAGAACAAGAGTGATAGAAGAAAACCTGTGAGAGAAAGAATAAGGCAGACTAATGAACAGAGTAACGGGAGATAAAGAGCAAAGCAGAGAGGATTGAATTAAGAGCGTATGGAGACACGGCGGGAATTATGTGTGTGTGTGGAGAAGTGGTGGGAGGTAGTGTCTGTGTTGGGCTTTGTGTTTATGTTTGTTATTTACAGTAATATTAGCAATTTGACCTGGTTTCTGTCTATTACGTGAGGCTCGAGCCCTTCAGGATCCCAGACTTAATTGCTTTTATTACCCTTACAATTCTCTCGTATTTGTTGTTCCTCAGTCATCCAACCACAGAGCCTGGCGAAAACTTTCACCACGTAAAACCACATGTCTGAAGACGTAAAAATCCTGTTGATGCTTTCGCACCGTTTCTTAGCTTGTCATTTGTACTGACATATTGAAAAATGTGTCACGCAGGTCTAAATGTCAGAGAATTAAGTGGATTCTGTGGAACATCAAATCCTGTTTGAAACGTGTCATTAAAATACGTCTAGCTTCTGATGCTCTCCGTGTGCTTTGGGCTCAAAGGTGTGAAATTAAACATGTTCAACTGCATGAGGCGTGTGGTTTTTTCTGTGACATCAGCATCATGTCATACTTTTTTTCCCCCACATTTAAAAAAAGTCTCGAAATGAAATTGCAGTGCTCCCTGAATGCCTCCAAGTAGTTCAATTTATATCCTAAAAGTAAGTGACGCTTCATCAGCGCAGACAAAACATTTGCATGATGTTGAATGAGACTGGTTATTGTAGTGATTTAACATTCGAAGTACTGCCTGTAAGAGTTGCATTGATGTATAGAATTCATGACATGTGAAATGCAATAATAACGGAGCTAATTTTTCAAATTTTTGCTAATTCTAAGAATGTCAAACATCTCCTAAATTCATCTTTCCATATAAATTCTAAAGCTCTAATTTACCAGAGCTTGAATGTAAACATTCATTTGAAGAAAGTTCGACTTCTGTGTTTGGGTTTTGATTATCGACTTAATTCTTCAAGTAGACAGACATTTTTATTTGTAAAGGTAAAGGTAATTTTATTTATATAGCACATTACAGCAACAAGGCAATACAAAGTGCTTTGTGCTCCTCGCCACCCGTGATGCAGTTCAGTATATTAGATTCATTCTGTACCCAGAATGCATCGCTGTACAGTAAATAGTTTAAGAGCTACCCATGTGTGCTTTCTGACCAAACTCCTAGGTAACTAGGTAAAATCATCAACAGAGTTAAAATTACTCAACTACCAAAAACCTGAAAACATGAGTGAATGGTTTGTTCTAAAGAGTCACTTCCTAAAGCTCAACCGTACAGGTATGTGTGGAATATCAAATGACTACATGTTGAGGGCCATATTCTACGCTGGAACACGTGTGGGTGTAACAACATGGTTGAATTTAGCGCTCTAGCATTAGTGGAGCTAATATTCATGATTAGTACTTTAGAGTTGGTACAGCTAAGTCACTAAAATCATTACAGGGTCAAATCTATAAGAAGGTGCTGCTGGAGCATTATTTAGCATTTTAAGATGATGAAGTATAAAAAACAAAACATGCCCTAAATAAGCCTTGAAATTACTCCCATACATGCATTACCTTTTCTAGTTAAGTGGCAATTATACATTTTTATGGCATCATTTTTAAGAAGCGGCTAATTGTTTTGCATATTAAGCTAAATCATAACTCGCCATACTACCTCAGAGCCGCAAACTGTTTCTGACAAAAGCACATAATACGAGGCAAAAGTATTTCCAAAAATGTGGAGACACATCAAACAAAATGGAGGAGATGATCAGAAAGATAAACAGCGGTGAAGAGTCGCTGGATTACGAACAACGGTAAATATGAACAGACCATCTGAGTGTGTGTTTGGATGAGTGTATGAGGATAAAGCGGTTAAGTCTCTGTCAAACACAAGCCCTCTGTGAACTGTTATGTTCATTTTGACACAGACCTGCCTGCCTCCCCGTCTTATCTCTGCTGAGTTAAAACACTCCTGTGAAGATCCACGAACTGGGAATAAGGAACTGATCATGCGTTTCCTAAAACCGTCACATATTGCTCCTGACAGCAGAAAAAAATAAAATAAGTGTCCTCCATTTGAAAAGAAAAATAAATACTTTTTCTTAAATCAGCCCACTGAAACCAGCTCCAGCTGACTTCATCTGTCATCATTTGTATGTGTAAGCCAAACTTAATTAAACCCAGACCCAGTAGACCGTCCGCCGCACAAAACAACACCTCAGAATCGATATGCATTTACACGGCCTGAGCGCAGCTACCTGATGTACGCGCACTGACACATTTACAAAGGCTCACACCGTCAGGCACCAATCAGACACACACATACTTAGAGCATTGACTGAAGCTCCCTGTTAGCCGTTTTCTCCACCGGCTGGTTGGGCAATGTGAAGGGTTGCAGCATGCAGCCTGTCCTCACCACACCGCTGCCATCCATCTACAGGTTAATGAGGCACAGCCAGTTTAATTTGCGTCCTTACAGTGTTAAGCAGCGGCGTAGAAACAATTATGCACTCTTGATAAACAAAATGTCACTGGAAATCACACAAGTCTCCTCCTTTGCGTATCCAAAATATGCACAAAACAACCTCAGAGTTAAAATACGGCTAATATAGATGTTGGAACTTTAACTTGCCATGAGCCTTGACAACCTTGACATTCTTAGCTGGGTTGCGTCTGTCACTCACTGGAAGGTGCAGGATTTCTTTGATTACCTGAAACCTATTCCTCGGGTTTCAAAGAGCTTTTCTTCTCAATCACAAGTTGTCAGAAGGCAGGGAGGGGAAAAAATCTTCAGGAGGCGACTGCAAACTTTTTCCTTGTCACTTTAGTCGAACTTTGTGTTCTCGCAAAATGCTGTGCTGTTTTGGAGGTAAAAGGCATTTGCATAATGCCTACCTTGTGACCTTTTTGGGTTGATATGTAGTACAATAAATAGCTTCCTTACACTCTTACTTTCTTTTTGACCCATTGAGCAAACAGAGGAGGAAGAAGGGTCATTAATGAGCTGAGACCATAACGCAGCATTTCAGGCAAAAGGTGACAAGAGTATTGTTAAGCAAAGTTATTTCTACTGTGACTCTCAAAAGTGTGTACACTGCTGTTAATGTCCAGGTTGCACAGACTTGAACATTGAGACCATAATAAATCATTTCTGAATGTTTTCCACCTTTTCTGTGAAGTTCATCTTGTAAAATGCCACGGAAACAAAAACTAATCTTTATTGGGTGAATGTATATATTTTTTAAAAAGTCTGGAATGTACAGTTTGTACAAGTGTCCACTCTTTCAGCATTCAGTCTTCTTTGAATGGAGTCGATCAGCATCTCACATCTTGACTTCACAATGTTTTCCCCTTCTACATCACAAAGATTCTCAAAATCAATAAGATTGTCCACTGCTGATTTCACTCAGATTTTTTTTTCTCTAGTTCTGCTTTAAGCTCAATAATTTAAAAAGAACCTTAATTTTCTTCTGGCAAAGTCCTTCTTTTGCTGATTTGGATGAATGCTTGGACTCACCATGGTGATGAAAAATTAAAACCCTCTTCAGATTCAGCTCTCTAACAGGAACATCTCAAAACTGACTGATATTTAGAACTGTTCGTAGTGTGGCTATGCGATAAAACAAAAACTCAACTTTACAACAACAGCCCAAAAGTTATAGTTTATCCTAGTCTGGGAGTTTTCTTTGGAAGAAAAAGACTTTTGTCTCACAGCCGTACTCCTTAGTCCAGACATTTGGAGAATAGAGAAAATTGTTACCACATAAAAAACACAATCAGCGCTACAGCTCCTACAGGTTACTGTCAACCTTTTGTTTGACACATAAAGATGAGGGACATCTGATTTTAACAAATAGCAATAAATCCTGTAATCTTTTAATTATTAGCTAAGTTCAAAAATATCTCCTCTATCAAGCAACTGCCTTTTCATCTAAATGGCTTTGACCTTGAATTGATGAATCAATACAAAGTTTACACAAATGTGTTTCTATGTGCCTGTAAGGCAAACTGGTGTCTGCCACTAAAAGACATCATAGGAGTCAGACATCATCACAGACATGTTTTTTAAACAAATATAGCAGAAGCTAATCAAAATGCTAACATGGCACATGTTTGATTAGACATGGATTGGTTATCGGCATAAAGGTATGACAAGGTTATGGAAAGCTATGGTTTCGGAAATGCCTTCATACCGTACCTACAGTTTAATAATCCATTTAATAAGATGCCACAGCATGCATTTACTTTTTTTTCTAGCTGTATGGAGCTCACAGTAACAAGGTTAGCCACGTTCTCCAACTGTTACTACAAACTGTTACTTCATAGCTGAAGCCGATGATGTAGAAACGTAACAAGCTTCACCCATCACTCCTATTACAGTAAAGACAGTCACAAAGTCGGCTTTCTATCATCTGAAGAACATCTCCAGGATTAGAGGACTAATGTCTCAGCGAGATCTAGAGAAGCTCATCCATGCGTTTATCTTTAGCCGCATTGATTACTGCAACAGCGTCTTCACGGGTTTGACTAATAAATCAATCAAACAGCTGCAGCTGATCCAGAACGCTGCTGCTGGCGTTCTCACTAAAACCAGGAAAATAGAGCACATAACACCAGTTTTAAAGTCCCTACACTGGCTCCCTGTAGCTCAAAGAATAGACTTTAAAATTTTGTTGGTTTATAAATCACTGAACGGTTTAGCACCACAATACCTTAAAGATCTGCTAGTGCCGTACCAACCGTCTAG
>CAEGAF010158754.1:0-10843 GCA_903067075.1 Micropoecilia bifurca
GAACGTCAGCTGGAGATAGGCACCAGCAACCCTCCCGACCCCTCCAAGGGACAAGGGTGCAAAGAAAATGGATGGATGGAGTGCATAGACATAATATTAGACTTGATCGCTCTCCACTGAGCGTTATGTGTTTAGCAGGCACAATGACGTATCAACGCATTTAATCAATAATAACACGCTTTTTTGTTACGGGAAACCATATTCAATCATCTAGCAAAGCTACATTTATAAACAATTGTATTTTTTAAGTATGTTTTTAATACATAGTTCAGCATATTTAAATATGCTTATTGGCTATAACAATAGAATAGGAATGGGATATTCTGTTATTGATGTATTATAAGCATATTACAAAGCACACAGCCATTCATAATGTATTTAATAAATTATGTAGTAATATCAATACATATTTATATGACTATACAAACACAAATAAATAATGATTAATAATGACAAATAATGATGAGAACTGAATAATACATATTCGATACATGTTTATATGTATATCTGTATATACATATAAACATACACATACACATATATAGATATTGTATGTATATATTTCAGCCGACGAGTTCTAGCTTCAGAGAGATTCAGCAGCTGAGATTGAGTCCAAAATCCGATGTGAGATTCATCCGTGTTGCAGTGAATCTGTCTCTCTTTAAAGATATCTCCAACTTCTTCCTCACATGGTGTCTTTAGGAAACCTTCAAAACAAAAAAGGAAGATTTGGGATGTATCTGACTTTTGACAGAGTGAAAGAATTACATATAATACTCTTTATCACCTGTGTAAACTTTGCTGATAAATGTTATAACACGTAATATAAGTTTTATAATATATTATGAAACGATGTAAACATTGTTTTATTTCTAATATTGGCTCTTATGTCAGATAATCTAAGTCAATGTTAGAGAATAATTAATTTTTTTAGATTTACAGAATCTCAGTTAGCCTTCATAGCGGGGCTGAACTCGTATTACACCAAGCACTGTAGCTAATATTAGCTGGTGTCTCACTGGTGAACATAAATACAGTAAAGTAATATTCTAATTACAAAATATACACAATAATATGCCCATCTTACTTGTGAAATGTTGTCTGTGGAGCCCTCACATTAATAGCTCAGAACAACAATATCCCTCAGTCCTGAGGCATCTTCTGCTATTTTGGTTGAACAAAGATGGATGATGGCCACCGTATTTCCTGCGCCGGAGCAGCCAATGCAGGGTCTAGTCTTATATTATGTCTATGGAACAGTGGTCCCCAATCCCCGGTCCGGCATCGATCCGTGGACCAATTGGTACCGGACTGCGCAAGAAATAAGTTTATTTAAGAAATACATTCCCGTTTTATGTATTATTTGAGTCTGGAGAATCTTTTATTTCGAAAACCCTTCAACTGGATTCTCTCGGTTACTTGCACGCCAACACTGAGCCCACAAGCAACAAAATGAGTAAGAAACAGATCAGATGTCTTTGGAAAGTTTCTTTGCAACAGAATTTTCAAGTCTTGACCGGTCTGCGCTAATAAATAGTTGGGACCACTGTTGTAATGTAATGGATCCTTCTGTGTTCTGGTAGCCTGATGTGTTTGCAGTACTGATGTGTGTATGAAGGTTCCCAGGTGAAAAAAAGTATACTTTAGTATACTTAAAACATACTTAAATTTGTGAAAGTACACTTTAAGTATACTAAATATTAAGTGTACTACATATAAGTATATCTGAAGTATACTAAAAATACACTTGTACCAATTTCGAAATTAGAACTTTAAACACACATAACCATAATTGTACCAAAATACACTTTTGATATATTAAATAAAAGTATACTTTAAGTGAACAAAATATCAATGAATATGTATGAACTTTTAAGTGCCTTAATAATCTTTTACTATTTATTTAAATTGCATACAATAAAAAAGGATAATCATGATGTAATTTTTAATAAAGTACCCAATCAATATTCAGATGTGTGATGTAAAAACCTTATAATCAATGGCATTAGCTCAAGTTCATACTCCAGACGGTGGAGGTATTGCACACTTTCATTTATTTAAAAAACGCCACAAAGAGAAGAAAAAACTTGAACGCAGGGAAGATAACAGACGGTGTTCAATTTCGCCATTTTTACTCGCATAATGGCTTAAAAGAAGAGAGGGCCTCGACAATAGTTACTCATTTTGGTATAATTTTGTCACAAAAGGAGCCCAGAGGGACGAAGGTTGCTAATTGTAGCTAGCTGGTGGTAAGTTTGCTTATTAATTATCTTCAATTAATTATAAACAGTGCAGTATAGATATATAACGTACGTTGGTTTTATAAATAATTATTTTATCAATTTTATTGTGACTTGTATGATTATTACAATAAGGATCATTCAGCTTCAAGTTATAACTGGATGGAGGCTGTTTGTTGCAACTTATACTTTAATTCATAAACTTAACCTGGTTTTAATTAAGCTCCATAAGACGGAGATACTTGGATATTGTGAGGTGGTTGTTCTAACTCATTCATCAATGATTTTATTTTCAACATATGTTTGCAGTCTAACTAAGCAAATGAAGATGAAAGAGGAGGCCAGAGAAAACAGGTGTTAGAAAATCTAAAGAGTTTCCAGTCTCAGAAGAGGCTCTGACTCCACCAGCTCACCAACCAGCTCTAAGAATGAACCTCCACATCGTCTTCATGATGTAGGTTTGTTTTTTCAATGAGGAGCTAGCTACATTTTCAACAACAAATCTGGAGTGCTTAATAAACATGATTTGATTTAAAGGTAACTGAAAAGATTTTTTTCTCTTCTTGTTTACCTAACATTTGTTGTTGGCTTTCAGGGCCCTGTGATGGACTGGTGACCTGTCCAGGGTGAACCCACCAGCCCCCTGGTGGTGCCCACCCTGTAAGGATCAGTGTGTTCAGATCATGGATGTAAAGATTTTAAGGTAGTTTTTCTGCTTATGTCCACACTTAAAACAGCTTCATAGTTAATGATGACATCAACTGACTCGATGACATTGCTGACCATTTTTTTTCTACTTCTAACATGAACAGGTTAAGAAGACCAAAACAGACATAATAATAAATAAATAAAATAATAAATATATAAATAAATAAAAGTAGAAATATATAAATAAAAGAATCAATATAAAATAAAAGTAGAAATATATAAATGAAAGAATCAATCAATACAAAAATAAAAGTAGAAATATATAAATAAAAAAATAAATATAAAAAAAGAGCAGAAATATATACTTTGATTTGATTTTATTACTTCTCCCTTTTCAGTTTGCTGTATTTTCGTTTGCTGTATTTATTTCTGTATTGTTTTCTGTATACATTTCTGTATTGTTTTCTGTATTTATTTCTGTATTGTTTTCTCTATTTCTGTATTGTTTTCTGTATTTATTTCTGTATTGTTTTCTGTATTGTTTTCTGTATTTATTTCTGTATTTATTTCTGCATTGTTTTCTCTATTTCTGTATTGTTTTCTGTATCGTTTTCTGCATTTATTTCTGTGTTGTTTTCTGTATTCATTTCTGTATTGTTTTCTCCCTGTATTTCTGCTTTGTCCATATGCTAATGAGGTGTTCTGTCTTCTATGTCCAGCTCTCTATTGGTCAATAAACAGGAAACAGAATGATCCGTGTGCAGATCGATTGTGAATGCCTGCCTACTCTGCCGCTTTTGGCCTCAGTTCAACAGTTCTCGGGAAACCTGACTGAATGCCTGCCTACTCTTAGGCAATGCCAGCCTTATATTGAAGTATGCTTAGTACACTTTTAGTGTACTAAGCATACAAAATACCACTTAAATACCACTTAAATAAATACTACTTAAGTACACTAAGCAACCAACTTAGTATTTCAAAAATGTCTCACTTTAAGTATACTAATTCTAAGTATACTTGAAATATACACAAGTATGTTAAAATTTAACATACTTAGTACACTAATTTTTCACCTGGGTAGTCCTGCAACAGATTCCTCAAGTTGTTTGATATATAATAAGACGACATAAGATCTTTACAAAGGACCACTGGTGGAATTGGTGAACAAACCAAAACACTGGACTGGCCTGAACTCAGGCCAGTCCTGTGTTACTCTCAACACCATTGCATTTTTTAAAGCCAACTGAAAAAAACTTTGAAATCAAGTTCCTTAAACTGAGGCTATTTAATAAAATGTTGTTTTCAAGATGTATATCATGTTATAATGTTATTTCCTCATCAAAAACATACCTGGGGCATTCCTTTGACTGCTTCACACATGTCTGAGAAAGTCTTGAATCACCTATGGCAACCATTCAGGGGAGCCTAAACACTTGCTCCAACTGAGCTTCGCCTATTTTCACAAAGCTCTGCCACAGAGCTACAGTAACCAAGCCAAGCTTTGACCTCACAGAGCAGTTAGCAAACACCTGGTAGAAGTGAGTCTGCTGAGCTCATCATACGAGTTACTTCTAAGCCCAATGCTCCAAAGAAGGGGTTCAAACAACATAACAGAGGAACATTTTTGTGCTGAAGAACTGCATTGATCAGAGTTTTGCAGCCAATTTTCAATAACTGCAATTCCTCCTGAAGAACAGCATTATAGGACTGCATATCATTTAAACTGACTTTTTTCCCCCAATTTTATATGAAAAACATAATGACATCACATCAGGCACTGTAAAGCAGGATTTTAACATTTTAAAACAAAAAAATAAATGACATAGTTAATGTTTTCAACTTTCTTCAGCATCTTACAATTACCATGATTGGCACAACAATGTCAGCCTTCTAATAGGAAGTCTTACCCTTTTTCTCACTGCTTGAATCAACAGCAGACATGTCTTCAGATATTGCATACCCTTACCTTTACTTTTAAATAGATTCTCATATCTCTGAGCGTCTCCTAAATTGAATTTTTACAAAACTCAGCATGTTGAAAATAGCCAACCTTACATCTTCCTCCTGCAGTAACAACTCCAACAAAGAAGAAAAAAGCAACTAGAGCAACGAAAAAGAAGTGTTGGATAAAAAGCCAGAACATCTCCTGCTGAACTCTAGAACCAATTGAGTTAAAAATCTTCTGCTTCCTGTCACCAGCTAGTATTTCTGTCCATATTTAAAATAAACTAAGTAGAAACAGAATAAGTAGCAAGTGGTAACTTGAAACTTTTGTGACATGTGAAAGCAGCAGAGGGGGTCTGCGTCACACACATCCTGGTTTAGGAAGACGGGACAACTTTGGTGGACAATTTAATCTGACAGTTAAAAGCTGTTCCTCTACAGAAATGCTGCCCTGACATACCTCACACAAAGCAAAAGCTTCTTGCAGCCTCTCCTACATGCACCATCTGACAGGAGAAGCTCGAAAAATGAAGCTAAACCAACCTCTAAATTCTGCCAGGAGAAGGCCTTGTTGTATTTATAAACTGTGAAACTGCTGAAATTAACCTCCCTTTTTATGTTGTGTACAACAATTTTAACAAAAATTCTATAAATTATCTTTTATACTGTTATACTTTAAAGGAAGCAGTTATTTAAGCAGATATGCTAAAGGTTAAACATTTCTTATAACAATGTATAAATGAGTTTACAATGTCTCTGGTGCCTTAATGGTAGTAGCATTAGTCAAGTTAACTGAATATTTCTTCTACACAAATCCCAACATTTGAAAACACAAAGGCACGTGTGCAAGTCAAATCCATATGGACCAGAAGGAAGTAGTGAGACTGTTTAGGTCACAGCAGGTGAAATGTTCATTTTTTAAGTGCAATTATTTAATTTCACTGTTCAGATGAGATTATAGGTGCTAGAGTCAGTGGTTTTTGTCACTAGAGATAAAGAAAAAATGTGCTTAAAGTGTGATGACGCAATGTAGAAATAAAACAACTCCCTGTCAAAAACAACCAATCAAAGCCAGGAGAGACTTCCACTGTCGATCATACTTGTTTGTGCTAATGTGTTAGTAAAAGGAAAACAACTTAGATTTACATGAATACTGTTTATCTGTAGTCATATTGCTGTGGCCAAGCTAACTAGCCTTAGCATCCACAGCAGGCTCCGTCGTAGCTCTAGTGTGGCAGAGAGGAAGGGGGGGGGTTAGCAGAACACACGAGGATGATTAGCAGGGCTAAGACTGACTCTGATTGGTGATTTCTGATCAGGAGAGGTGTATTGTAGAAGGTGAATTATCTGCCTCATGTTATACTGTAATGACATAGTAACAGTTATATTATTTATAGATAATACAGCAGCTGTAATAAATGTTCTTAAAATGGCATGATTATAAAAAAAATACAATGCAATATTATGTTACTACAATAAAAGATCCACTCATTTTAAGGCTTTTGAAGAATGGCTTTAGAATGTGAATGTCAATGTAGAGTCCTGTGTTGATTTTAGGGCTGGAGAATGTAATATTCACAACATAGTCAATTAATATATGTCCCAGGATTGAAATGTTCTGATTTCTAAAGCACACCTCGATCCAGTTCAGGCGGTGGAACCTCCTCACCAGCTCCTCGCTGGCACAGGAAGAGGCTGTTGCTTGACACACAATATTGGACAAGACAGAATCATGGAACATTTAGAGGAGGATGGAGAGGGTACCGTCACACCAGACTTGCCAGCTGTGATAATGATGTATAATTTAATTGAAGACAGTCCTTCTATCCTCCACAGAACCCAAACTACTCTTCCCTTGTAAATGCATTATTCAGGCTAATGGTGACCCTGAAATAGAAAAAAGCTTCTTATCTCTTTAAAGTTTTATTGGAGAGAGCAAAGAGAAGTAAAAAGGTATATGGAGAGAAAGTGAGCTAGAGTGAGGTAGAGAATCACAGAGAAGTTGAAAGAGCTCACCAAGGTGTAGTTTCATCTACTGCCTCGCTTCTTGAAAGCTTCCTGTGTTTGACCATGACAGCAACATCTTCCTAGCAACAACAAAAATTCCTTCAGACAGAGAAGCTGATGTGAGTGTTTTATAAACTGCGACTTCCATGGAAATGACTTTCTGCAAAACGAATGACTCGGAGTAAAGGAAGTTTCATAGATAATCTCACAGACTAAATTGCTATTGTTTCACTTTAAATTGCCAGATAAAAAAATAAAAATAAAAACCTTCAGCACCATAATGGCCGTTACAACAGGAACCATCTTGTCTGAGCAAATGAGAGAGACGAGCGAGAAGGACAGATACTCCACGCAAGGCAAGCATCCAAGCATACATTATTACACACAGACCATCTTCAGATGTGAGCCAGCAGGTCCTGTGCATCAGCTGAGGCTAAAAATTTTTAATGAAACTGTGAAAGAGTTTGCAGTCATAAAACAATCAGATATCTATCCATCAAGCTGAGGTTGTCACATTTTCTGTTCGGGAATCACCCATTTTAAAAAACTGTTATTATAAAGTGTAATTTCCCTGCAATTAGAGGATGCTTCATTAGAAGTCGTGATGGTGATGTGGCAATTAAACTGTGATTGGAATGAAACAGAGTTGATTTGATGGGGGGTTGAGGGGGGAAAGTGCAGCAACTAGCAATGACACTCAACCCAACAACCTAATCATTGTCATAGTGTGTAATTTTCAAAAATATCTAATCTTTCCCTAGACTAATCATGGATTTTTACTTCCTTTTCTTTTAAAATAATGATAAATTAGGAAGTAATTTACATATTTAACCATAGACATCAATACGTAGATCCCACATGTAGCGCTGAGTTGTACGTAAAAGCGTCCGCCATCTTCTATGTGACAGCAGCGGGATCGGAGCTTCTTAAGTCCTGTGCTGTGTGGACTTGTTTCAACCGTTTTACAAAACAATCTGGATTCATTAGGATTACCATCCCCGGGTAAGGATGAAAGATCAGAATTACTTGATTTTGCAGCCAGAAATTTGCTTCTAAACAACTGGAAAATATTTCCTATGTAGCTAAATTGGCTCAAAATAATCGCTGATTGTTAGTTTAGCAGCTAACGTTTTCATACTGTTTTCTAATGAGAGAGAGCTGATGAAAAACCGCTGTTAGAGGAAAAGTTGATTAAAAACCAGAGGATTTTTTTGTGAGGAAAAATCAGTCAGGATCAGAGCTGGAGATGCTGTTCTTCAGTCTGTTTCCCAGCTCAGCTTCCCCATGTCGGTATTTAACAGTGACGTGCGGTCAGGGAAGGCAGGTGAGGCAGAGCCTCACCTGTCATCATGGAAAAATAATATATAACAATCATTTATATTGCTACTTTCACCCTGTGGTTTTGTACTATAAAGTATCTATTTTTTACTTAGTTTAACCAATTCTGATGAGTTTTTCTTAAAAATCGCTGTATTTTCGCATTTTTCCATTCAAATGCTCAGATGCGAAACCGGGGAGGCAGCAGCGAGCTCAGCCTCACTTGGGTTACACAATCGCTCGCTTACTGCACTGGCTGCCATTATATGACAGCATGTTTGTCCTGTCTGTACGCCGGCAATAAAATGGCAAAGAAGCATTTAATACATGGATTGATTTTCCATAATTTTGCTTATGTATATAATGTAGAGGGTTTTTTGTCACTAACTGTTTGTGTGTGTCGTGTTTTGTGTGCAGAGGAATGATAAGAAACAGCAGAGAACAGACTTGAGGCAGCAGCCTCTCTTGCCTCATGGCCGGGGGCACTCATGATCCCAGATATTGTGACTGCACAACTGCAGAGTAAGACACAGCGAGGTAGCCATGGAGCTAGCCACACAGCAAATAAGTAAAGTAAATTTGTTTTCTCCTCTCTTCAGACGTCAATAATGAAAGACTACATTTCTACACTTAACAGTTTTCTAAAGTGGATTTTCACTTTAGAAAGTTATTAGTTATTATCTCTTGAAGCAAGAGATAATAACTAAAGGAAGACCAACACCGGAGCTGAAAGTTTTACTTCAAGACAGATTGATGATTCTCAAACGGAGTAGAAAAGACATGCCGAGGATAAACATGACTTTGGATGAACGGATATTTTTGTGCAGAATTAGCGATGCATGGATTTCATTAATACATAAAAGTAAGACAGCAATAATATGTTTTTGTTTAGTTTTTTAAATTAAATGTGCGTTTTGTGGGCTACAGTTAATGTTTAAATAATTCAGTAAAGTAGAAGCGGTAGCTAATCTACCACAGCAATTATTTATTAATAAAACATTGAGCCTAAAACGAACTACAACAACAAACTAAATGTTCTGTTCTGTGTGCAAAATTCCTGAATATTTTTTGGAGATAAATCCTAAAACATGAAGTGGCATTGTTGTCAGTTGCTATGGCAACGAGTCTGCGTGGCAAATACAGATCACTTTGCTGTGGATCATAGCACGAAATTAATACCTACATTTTTAGGTTTTACTGAGTTAACGCGGCTACGGATAACATGTAAAAGATCTGTCTTTTTGTCCCCCAGTGTTGTTTGCATGCGCAAAATTTCTGTAGGTCCAATAACTTGGATGGTGTCTAAGTCATAAGTCAGTGCCATAACCAGCAATTAACCTCACCGCACGTCACCGGTATTTAGCTATAAAAATGTTACGAGTCAGAGCCCAACATGCTGAAAATGTCTTTTTCTGAATGTGAAAGAAATATAAGAACATATATCGTCTGTATTTTCTATTACATTTTGGATAATTTCTCTTTTATCCTTGGCTTTAGCCTGTGAACAGGACGTCTAAGAAGTCATTGGAGTTCTCCCGGTTTGACCAGCAGACTGAAGCCCTGCCTGTGACCAGTGTTCCCAGTATAATAAGTAAATGTTTTATCCTTTCACTTTTTGTGTATTTTTAAATATCTCAATCTTAAGTATTAGTGTATTAATGTAGCTTATCTAATGGGACGATGAGGCTGCTATGTATTGCTAGCTGGTGGTAAGTTTGCTTATTAATGATCTTTGTTTAATTATAAACAGTGCAGTAAAGATACTTACGTTTGTTTCATAAATAATTATTTTATCAATTCTATTGTGAGTTGTATGATTATTATTACAGTAATAATTCATCTTCATGTTATAACTGCATGCAAGGTGTTTTTTGTGACTTATACATTAATTCATGAACTTAACCTGGTTTTAATTAAGCTCCATAAGACGGAGAGACTTTGATATTGTGAGGTGGTTGTTGTTCTAACTCGTTCATCAATGATTTTATCTTCAACATATGTTTGCAGTCTAAATAAGAAATCAGGTGTTAGGAAACCTAAATACTTTCCAGTCTCAAGAAGCTCTGACTCCACCAGATCACCAACCAGCTCTGAGGATGATCCTCCACATCGTCTTCATGATGTAAGTTTGTTTTTTCAATGAGGAGCCAGCTACATTTTCAACAACAAAAACTGCTGTGTTACCAAAACCAAGTGCTTAATAAACATGATTTGACTTAAAGGTAACTGGGAAGAATTTTTCTCTTCTTGTTAATCTAACATTTATTTTTCTTTTTTTATTGGTTATTGGCTTTCAGGGCCCTGTGATGGACTGGTGACCTGTCCAGGGTGAACCCTGCTTCTCATCTGATGACTGCTGGAGAAGGGCACCAGCAGCCCCCCTCAGCACCCTGCAAGAATCAGTGTGTTCAGATCATGAATGGAAAGATTTTAAAATAATTTGTCTCCTTGAGTCCACACTTAAAACAGCTTCATAGTTAATGCCAACATAAACTGACTATGAGATTTCTAGTGAAAATAGTCTCAAAAAGATTTGTGCGTGCGTAAAAAGATTTGTGTGTGCGTAACAGGATTTGTGCGTGCGTAACAGGATTTGTGCGTGCGTAACAGGATTTGTGCGTGCGTAAAAGGATTTGTGCGTGCGTAAAAAGATTTGTGCGTGCGTAAAAAGATTTGTGCGTGCGTAA
>CAEGAF010158759.1:0-11914 GCA_903067075.1 Micropoecilia bifurca
TTTTTGATTTTTTTTTTTTATTTTTATTTTTATTTTTTTTTTTTTTTTATTTAAATTTTTAATTTTTTTTTTTTTTAAAATTTTTAATTTAAAATTTTTTTTAAAAAAAAAAAAAAAAAAAAAAAAAAAAAAAAAAAAAAAATAGGGCTTCACACTACCTACGTTTTTCTTCTCTTGTGTATGAGGCAGACAGTTTTTGGAAATATTTAACTTTTCAAACCACATAAGTCATAGCAGGAAGCCAAGGGAGCACAGCCTACTACAGAGGCTACACAAGCAAAGAGCTCGGCCTGTCAGCCAGCTGATATCACTCTTCTATCCTCAAAGAAATAAGAGTAGAAAGTCAGAAATAATAACAAAGAACTGATGTGATACATGATGTGTCTGATTTTAGTCATTGTAAGTGGGAGCAAAAGTTCTTAGTTCATTCCATACTTGAAGGCTTTTTTTTTTACATTTTAAAGAACAATTAAAACGCATTTTCTTTGACTAAGTATTGCCAAAATGATTAGAAATATAAAAACCGTAAGCATAAAAGAATAAAGCTTTTTGAAGCTGATTGTGGTATCCTGTATATAGCTTATACCTCAACACATGTGAAGTTTCTGCCAGTATCTTTTGGGTGTTGAAAGCTTAAACAAACGTTAGGCATTAATAAAAACACTTTAAAAATGTATGTCACTGCTGCAGTTGGTGATGTACGTTGGCCAGGTGATGAAGGACCTGCTGAAGCTTCCTCGCCCGCCTTCGCCACCTGTGGTCAAGCTTGAGACACGCGTGGACGCGGAGTACGGACTGCCGTCCACCCACGCGATGGCCGCCACTGCCATCTCCTTCACACTTTTGCTGAGTGCTCCCTCCAGGGTACAGGTGAGCACACATGTTGCTCACTTCAGGTTTGGGCTTCATTCATATGTCAAAAATCCGCATTACTCCCACAGGTTAATTGGACAACAAATATAGTGGATTTAAATCAGAGTGCGACTACACAATATGGACCAATAATAGCAATTTATGTATTTTTATAGTTGATTTTACTTTTCTTTGAAATGCAAACTAATTTTCCAGAAAGACCTAATTATTAAATATGATCAAGCTCATTTTGAAAACGGCAAATCCTATCCAACATCTGTTGTCAAAGTGGAGTCTGTCTCATAGAGCTGAAATAGGATTTTATTTTGAAGTAAGAAAGGAAGCAATTCTCAAGCTGTGCTGTTGTGGTGACAAACACCTAGAGACAAACGCTATAGGGAAGTCTGTTGCACAGTCTTCACATTGGCTCAGGAGGAAGATGGCTGCAAATTCAGTGACTCTCTGCTGTCGGCTGGGTTTTCTTAGAAAACGTTTCACCACTAATCATAATAAACTGAACTGTTTTATGACTATGACTGAATTGAAATGTACATAATTGACTTTGGATGAGTCTGTATGACTAGAAAGTGCCAATGAGGAGCATCTTCTGTACGTCACTGTTAATAGAAAGCAGAGTGTTAAAGTGTTTCATCAGGCTCCATTAAACGTCTTTCACAGCTCCTTTGAGAAGTTCACATACACTCATCGTGTGCATTAATCTTTCATTTTGGGCTTTTAAAAACTTATTTGAATTGTTGTTTTGAAACCCAAATTCCAAACAACACGTGTCCAATGTGTTGTAAAAACAAAAGCAACAGGAGCCCAAGTTATATTAATCCTAGATCTATTTCAGTTGCGCTGGCTTAAATGTTTGCAGACGCCACAGCAATATTTAGTTAAGAGACTCTCAGTAAGCTGCACTTTGATTGCACATATTTAGTCATCATCATCAGTGTTGCAACCTAAGAGCAGCCAGATCATAAAACAAAGGATCCATCCTCCTCAGAGCTCAAGCAGGGACCACACACAATTTGTGGCTGCTGGGATTTATTTAAAATGATTTTGTTAAGAGATTCCACAGCAAAAGAGGATCTATGAATAGCATCAGAGTGAAGGTAATGCAGAAAGTAACAAACAGGAGGAGTCTATCTTAATATTAACCTAAACTTACCTATTTAATAATTATTAAACCTATTGAAGAAAAAATAGTCCCTAACTAAAATAAAGAGGAGAAAGATAAGTGTTAAATAACTGGCAGCTCATTCCTGCAAATTGCTCAACAAAAATGTGTTTCCTACCATTATGGCCTGTCGGGTCAATCTTTGTATGACCATGAGGACTTTGTGTGTTTCTCATTGTGAACAGCCACTTTTTACCCAAGTAAAAGTAAAAAAGTGGCTTTCCAAAGAAATTACTCAAGAGTAGAAAGAGTAAAAGGCAACTCAAGTACTGAGTAACTAATCATAAAATGTGGTTTTCTATTTTAGCCTAATGTCATGAGACAAATCATTTTATGAAGATATGTGCAAGTTCTGGCATCTTAAAGACCAAAATAGAAAGAACTACAACAAATAAACACAAAATAACACATCCAAGCAGAAGAAGCACTTTTTAAAATCCTCTTTTTAAAATATTAAAATAACCAACTTCACATGAAGTTATTACTTACAGTAGGTAATGCGTATACAGGATAATGTACTTCCAGTGACAATTTATATTGTTTAATGTATCTTATAAATCTCCAAATGCCACAACAGGCTCAGCAGATAGAAAGTGTGTCTGTGTCCCAAATATTTTTGGTTGAAATATGGTTGTTCTTTCTTCATTGAAGTCGGACAGAGTATTCTGAAATTTTACTCAACTAAGAGTAGCAATAGTTCACAAAAACATTACACAAGTAAAAGCAATTGAGTAAATGTAACTAGCTACATCGCTGCATACATTGTAAACTGTATTTAAATCAGCTTAATTCATAAAATGTCCTTACTTTAGATGTTTGTCATATCATTACCACTATTAAAGCTGCCACTGAATCACCTTATATAATCAACAAGGCTGGTAAATCAGCATCCTCCCAGACTTGCAGTACTTTGACACTCAGGGTAACAGATTGAAATGAAGGGAGTGGTCCTGCTGTCCATCACATGCTGTCCTGCCTGCTGGACAATGGGCCGTGAAAGGCAGGAGCAGCCGTCACCATCAGTCACACATCAGCCACACCCATCGAGCTGCTGCTTCATCCTCTGATAGACTGCAACGAGTCAATGACTGTCAGACCAACTTCTCCGCCTCCCTCCTCTTCACTCTTCCTCTTTTTGTCTCTGCCAAGTCGGTAAAACACTCAACGAGCCAATCACTGGCTGCCTTAATCAAGCTCTGTGTCGTTGCGAAGACCAGGGCGGACGAGAAGCCGCCTCAGCCGGAAGGTTTCCAGCAGGCTCCGGAGCTGTCAGACTGATTTGTGGCCGGATCATTTCCACTTGATCTCTGCTCAGAGGGTCAGAGAAATTGGACCAAGAACCGAGACACCAAAAGTACAGTAGAGCGCTTAACTGTGCCCTAAAATTCCTCCAGGAATCCCCTGATGGAGAGGAACATGCACAGATATAGATGAGAAGCAGGCTGCTGCTCAAGTCCTCGGGGCAACTCAGCCTTTCCCCGAAGCAGGTCGGAGGTCACGGCAGTCAATCACAGACTGACTCCCGAACCCCCCCGCCCCTCCTGTCCCTGGCATCCTTTGTGGCCATTCAGAAATAAAACCCCTCCCTCTTTATGAACTACTACTGAATAGGCTTCCAGCTGCAAAGGACAGGAAAAGACTAAAAAAAGGCATGGAGGTGGATGAATACACAGGGCTTCTCTTCTCACTGTTATTTAAATGGGAATGGGGGATAAAAGCTGCAACCATATAGGTAAAAGTGTGTGTGTGTGGGGAGGGAGGGACGGGAGAAACACTAGCAAGATAAAGGAGCAGTGAAGTGTCAGGCAGGCTGACGCAGAGAGGAGTTGCATGTGAATATGAAAAGATTTGATGGCAAAAATGAATATCTGGGGGGAAAGTGTGTCATTTTTCCTGAGAATTAACTTGTGATGGTGTTAAAGTGATGCTTGGTGGTAAATGTGTGTTTCTGTGTCAGTTCTGCTTCCAGACAGGCCTGCTGATTGCTGTGACGCTCTCGTCTCTGGTGTCTCTGAGTCGGCTCTACACTGGCATGCACTCTGTTCTGGTGAGCCAGACACACACACACACACACACACACACACACACACACACACACACACACACTTTCTATCTGCACGGGGACTTAGTACTGACTTCCATTCATTTTTTATTTATTTCTATAGCCTTACATATAGGCTATAGAAATAATAGCCTATATAGGCTAATATATAGGCTATAGAAATATAAGCATAACAAATGCGGGACTTTGGCTACATTACTGATTTAGCAGAAATAAACCAACTGGTCTTATTAGGTTGTGCTTTTTTGTGTACATATTTCTTTCAACAAAAAAGAAAAATCAACAATCCACAGGGATAGTCATACATATGATGGAGGATCTTTAAAAATGACAAATTTAATTCATAAAATGTCTTTTCAGTATTTGGAAGCCTGTCCATCACGGACTGAACGGCTTCATTCACTTCCTCCGCTGCCATTGCTAAAACTACAACCATCATTTGCTTTATCACGAAAGCCTGGATCTTTAATGATGCATTTTTAGATCTACTCTTTCTTGTCTTTGCAAACAATGTAAATCAGCTGTCGACTAGTGAATGTCAGATGGTGGCATCAACGCAGGGCAATAATTATTCTTATAGCCGCAGATGATGGCATAGTCGCATACGTCTCGGATTTGCATTAGTGCTGGATTTTAGTTATTAAGAATCAAACCTGATGGCTCTACATCATCTGACATGCTACCATTGTTGTGCTTTCAGGATGTGGTTTGTGGCATTTTGATCACTGCCGTCCTGATTCTGCTCACCTACCCTTTTTGGGAATCCTTCGACAGCTTCCAGCTGACCAGCCCTCTGTCCCCCATCGTTGCTCTGTCACTACTGCTCTTCCTAAGCTACACATACCCAGAGCTGGACCATTACACCACCACACAAGGAGACACCACCACCATTCTCGGTGCGTGCGCTGGCTGCTCGGTGGGCTACTGGGCCAATGTGCAGCTGGGCGACACTTTTGAGCCCCGGGGGCCGTTACCTGTTCCTCTACCCACGGTAACGGCGCTGTCTGTGGCGAGAGGGGCTGGACGCAGCTTGGTGGGAGTCGTTGCCCTGGTGGGAACTCGGCAGATAGTGAGGAAGCTGAGTTTGGACGCGTTGTATTCTTGGTACAATGTTCCGAAAACGGACAAAAATGCCAGGAGGAGGAAGGAGATAGAAGTACCATCCAAGTTTGTCACATACACAGCTGTGGGACTGGTTAACTCCATATTGGTCAACAGAGTCTTTGCTCTGATTGGGCTTCTATGACCATCTGGCATCCAGTAAGACTGATCTGTAACTATCTCAACAATGCACTTCATATTTATCTCACCGTACGTTATTGAGCTTTTATAAACTGAAAAAGAAGTGAATGTGTGACTCCCCAGTTGAAATGATTCATACAAGACTGTATACAAGACTTGTGACTGATCTGGAGCTTAGCTGTAAATAAAAGTTTGTCCACTTTTATAAAGCTTTCATGGTTGGGAATAAAATAATATTCCTTTTTATTTTATTCTTTTTTTTATAATAAAATAATAAAGGAATACAACTTTCATGGTTTTAAATTTGATTGTTTGAATCAAAGGTTAGAGAGTGTAGTTATTTATGTTTCAAACTGAACTGTAGCAACTTCATTTTACTTTCTCACATTTTGCCAGAGAACCACAAACTTCCATGTGTTTAATTAGGTGACAAACAGATATGTTGAAATTAAACAAGATCTATGCAGGTAAAACCTGTTGACAGGACAAGGTCACCAGTCCATACATACCAACACTAAGAACAATTTATAAATATCAACTAACCAAACAGTTATGTTTTTGTGGATATCAATTTAAAGAAAAACTTAGATTAAAATGTTTATGTCCTTGTTGGGAGGTTTCCTTGTTATAGATTCTCTTATCAGATTGAAATGGGGACTCAAGCTTGGCCAAGATCACATCACCACTTCCAGTAAAAAAAAACTTATTGGAAAAACTTAGACTAAGCAATATGAATCATTCAGGGTTAACCGTATGCACTTTGTGTTGGAAGCCCCTCCAAAACACTAAAGTTTGTGTTTGACATGTGAAAGTTAAACGGGTATGAATACTGTAGTCTGCTTTCCTCCAACACTCACTCTCCATCTGCTGGTTGGTTCAGACCATCTGTTGCTTCACCGCATGGTAAGTGTTAAGCTTTGCTGCAGACGAGTTAGAAGGAATGTCGGCACACCTGTCAGACTCCATTTTCAAGATGGACTGCCTTCTGCGCAGGTTACTTTAATTTAATGCTTCACTGACTGCAACGGTTTCCCTTTGAGAAGCCAATAAGACATCAACATATTCAGTGAAAAATGCTGAATTAGGCCGTATGAAAAGTTACACTCAGAAGAGCTCAGCCAAACATCAGAATGCTTTTATTTAATGTTTCAAAGCAACAGATCAAAGAATATCGAGTCTTTGACGCACCTGAGTTTCTATGGAAAGCTACCACATCGACTACAGCCGGGTCCAGGTGACATTAGCCAACGTCATTCAGTCGGTTAATTCTGTCCGATTCAGATCTTATTGAAGGCAGCCACATCCACAGATTGAACGCATTCCTCGAACGCAGTGATGGCTTCCTCCAGGAGATCTGTGCCCACTTTATCGTCCTCCACTACGCACCCTATCTGCAGCTTCTTGATCCCGTAGCCCACTGGGACCAGCTTGGACTGCCCCCACAGCAGGCCCTCCATGGCGACGCTACGGACGCACTCCTCCATCTTGGCCATGTCCGTCTCATCGTCCCACGGCTTGACATCGAGGAGGATGGAGGACTTGGCGACGAGCGCCGGCTTCTTGGACTTCTTGGCGGCGTACTCGGACAGGCGCTGCTCTCGGAGCCGAGCCGCCTCTGCGCTCTCTTCGTCGTCGTCGGAACCGAAAAGGTCGATGTCATCCTCGCCGTTGTTGTTTGGGGAGGCAGGCGGAGTGGGTGGGAGAACAAACTGACTCCTGGCTGACGGGAGACGCGCTCTGTCCGTCTGGAAGGACTTGATGTGGCTGTACCAGCGTCGGAGGTGGCAGAAGGCCTGCGAGGGCGGAGAGGGGATGGCATTGAACACTGCGGCGTCAGCTTGGGACGCCGTGAAACCTTCTATGTAGCTTCTGTCTGCCAGGAAATCATTAAGCGCCTTGAGGCCTGAGTGTGAGCTCAAATCGCCAAACACTGTTTTAGTTGAAGGCAGGCGAGATGGCAGAGCTGGCTGGGATTGGCTGAGAGCTGAAAATGGGTGCTTGAAGGTTTCCTGCATGGGAACGTCATGTGTGAGGAGGATTTCAGCCGTGTGGCCACTGAAAAAATCAAAGCAACACATAAGTCACTGAGTTTATTCACCATGCACCAATGAATGCATGAGAAGCCAAAATTAAGGGCATGCATTCATGCAAAACCCACACACAGACTCACAAACACAAAGAAATCTTGTTCATTTTTAATTTAGTGAAAACAGCCGTGTTATTTAAAAACCACTGGATCAACAGTACAAAGCTGTTCACACTGGTTGGTTCGTGCACCAATTACACAGACGACCACAATCACATCTGGTTGATTTAGCAACCCATAAATGTTTGGTAGACGTTTACGAAGGTGAAATCACAGGAAAGGTTCGAGGTCCATCTCCAAAGCAGAGCAGGGCATGGTCAGCTCGAAGCGGTCGATGACATCGGGGTGAAGGACCCCGAGACGCCCAACACTCGTCCCACGGACAAAGATCTCAGCACAGCGACCCGGGAAGAAGGTGGAATCTGAAAGAAACATTTTTAAATGTCAGAAAAATACCAAAAAGTTTTTACAGATGTATTTTAACAACTCTTTGTTTTTTTGCAAAAAACCAACTCAAAGAAATTCAGCTCAATAGGAGAAATTTCAGAAGGAGCATTGAAAGGAGATGAGAATCGTGAAGGAAGGCAGTGTTCCAGTAGCTCATTGTCTGCTGGCTTTATCTTGTCCAAGAATAGCCTTGAGGTGTGCTTGAGATTATTGTCCTGATAGAAGTAGCAAAATATTCAACAATAAGGTTTAGATATTAGGTACATTTTAGAAACACAGGTTTCGGCCACCAAAAGCATCACTTTCTTCACCAAGAGATTGTTCTTGACACTGTGGCCAAACAACTCTGTTTTTATCATAAAACCTCTCTCTATAAAGGTTGAATATTCAGAACATTATCCAAATTAAGAGTTTCAACCATTTAGAGTTTCAACATTGAGCTTCTGTCATGGCTTCAACGTCAATAATGCAATTGGCTAAGGGTTATTTCGCTATATATTAGTTTGACTGGATGCATGAATGTGTGATTTTGACCCTTTTTGAATTAGAGAAAATCCTAAATAAATTTTACATTTTAATCATCTGTGTTTCTAAGAATGACTGAAGTTCAGTCATTAAAAAGAATGGGAAAATAAGAACCAAAAGCATGGTTATTATGTATATTTATCTAATCCACCATCTGTGGTCTCTATTCTCTGCCAGGTTTTACTGCTGCCATTTGTCTCTTAGATGATTTTTCCCTTTGAAAAACAAGGATTTCTTCCACATCACAGATGTGTGAGTAAATCACAGAGTGTGGGTGAAACTGTTCGGTTCAGGCTTAATGATCATCATTTGTTCGCCCACGTTCGTCATCAACTCTCAGCTCTTCCGCACCCCAAAACGAGGCACGACTTCCTCTGTGCAACAAAACTCGGCGCACTCCATAAGTCCTCATAGACTCCAGTCATATTCAAAACTGAATGCTCAATTTTTTTCACAAACAGACTGGCAAACAGACTTGTCAAGAGATGACAGGAAGCGGTGGTTACTACAGTAACCACCCCCTCCCTTCTCCACACACATACCCAAATGTGGCATGCTCCCATAATGCCTTGCTTCTTCCCACGCTGTCTTGCTAATGGGTTCCAGAGCCCACAGCCTGGACATTCTCTCATCACCGTGGGGGAATAATAAGAGGACCATAGCGAGAGGGGATGACATCGCGGTGGGGTAATTCTACCCCTCACTTTAGCCCCGTGTCCATTAGCAAGACTACATCAGTGGAGTTGCTTGCGTTGGCAAGCACGTCATTAGCTTGCAATATAAATGGGAAGCCATGGCAACTATATAAATAGCACCGGGGTATATCCTAAATAACTGAGCCATCAATGAAAATCCTCCGCTGGAGCCTGGCAACATTCCACACACTTCTCCATCTTTCAGGAGTGAAACGGCAGGCGGATCGATCATTTCCCAGCTGATGATGCTGTTGCATTTGAGGCTATTAATCAAAAATCCTATTTTCTTTTTAGAACAACTCTCGCTTCATTCCTGCAAACAGGCAACTTCAGGTTAGAAATAAAAGACAATTAACTCAGGTATTTGCCTTGACGTGGTGTAAAATAGGAGGAGTATTTTATAGAAAGACCTAAAACTGTTTTTTACTAGCACTTAATGCAGAAGTAAATAGTCTGTCCTTGTTCCCTTGTTATACAAAAATAAGGGAGCTTGAAAGTCTAGCCGCCATAATTTGCATTTACTCAAAAATAGCAGTTTCAAATAAAAAAATAAAAAATAGAGGAATGGACACAATATATGATGTAATTTGCCTCTGGATGTTTCTATGCTTGTACAGACTTTCTGGTTCAAATCTTATTCAAAGAAACTTTGAGTCAGAGCGCAAGTTTCCATCTAAGTTGACAAAAATCTCATGCGGCGTACCCCAAGGTTCCAGCTTGGAGCAAGATAAATTACCGCAGATATGCAGATGATACACAGCTCTACATTACATTATCACCAGGCGACTGAACCAGTCCAAGAATTGAACAGATGCTTATCAAATCAATGCATGGGTGTGCCATGACTTTCTCAAGCTGAACAGAAATAAGTACCAACAGTGGTACTTGTACCACAACTTGAGAAACACCAATATGAAGAATAACATATCTGAGGCTTGAATGAGCATGACGAATATGTTCAACAATTGTTTTTTTGGTGAGACAAACCATTTTTTTTCTTCTAAAATTTTTAATTCTATTTGAGTTCGAATATGTTCAAATATGTATATTTCAAATAAAGGTACTCATCCATTTTTTAAATCAAGAGTATTCAGTGAGCCACATTTTAATCACACAAACTGTGACAACAGCAAATCGATATCTGAACAAATAAAAGACTTGCTCCAGGTCGAAGTGCCTGCCTTGACAAATGGACCGGGGCTTTGCATTGGACACAGTTGTTAGGTGAAACATGGGCATCTGTCTCCTAAGTGATTCTGTCCGACTGTGGATCCCTCGGCTCGTCACGTCAACCCCTTGCTCCAGGTTTGGAAACGGAAGCTAACCTGACACGGACCCCCCTGGAGGGGTCCTGCCTCACCCTTTGGATGGACATATCGTGAGGATGCCTGAAAGGTTAGCTGGGGTCATGACCTTGTAATGGGGCTAAGGACACGCTGGCATATGTGAGGAGGCGCTAAAGGTGCAGTGTGGAAAAGTGAGAACGAAAATTGTATGCTTCGTTTCTGTCCCACTGCTGAGCACCGCAGTGGCTGACGTGACTCCCATGCCCTATCTGCACACCGCAGGCGGTGCAGGCTCCTCCAGGCTTACGTCGCACTGTCACACTCTTTAGTCTCCTCTCATTTTCCCCTCCACCTCCCTGTCTGCCTTCCCTTGATCCTCTCTGCTCTCATCTCTCATCCAGTGATACTCAAGCGCATTGATTTGCAGTCTGAATGGACCGTCGGAGACCGGAAGAATCTCCGACAGGGCGACCTTGGAGGCAGGCAGGCCAAGGGATGAAGGCAGTAAAAGGTGGGTGGAGATGGAGAAAAGGAGATGAGTGAGAAATCCAACACTGCGATGGATTTCTCCATCGCAGTGCAAACAGAAGGTAAGATAAACACAAACCTGATTGCCAATTTCACAGGGATGGAAGACAAAATCAGCCCGACTCAACCTTCTGCTTTTCAAGTTAACATTCTTCCTCAGATATTATTGTTCCACCTCCACAAAGATAACATTCATCCTCTGCAGTGCAAAACTGCGGCCAGGGATTTGAAAAAACTTGTGGTTCTGAGTTTCTTACTCCATCTCTCACCGTGACAGACAGCCCTTTGAAGGTCATTTCATCACAAAAGGAGAAGGTTGCATTTTGGCCCACAACCTCATAAACACTGAAGCTGATGTGACAAGTTTGAGTAAATGATAGCACAAACAAAGTCCAGTGTTGTTCCAGTTTATTTGACAAACTGTGATCCAATTGCAGTGTTGGATGGTGGGCAAAATGAGACCCGCTTTTGTAAAATGATGTGAAAACACGCAACGCAGCCAGAAGCAGCATTTTTTATTCTAACTCGAGTTCCTTGATAATGAAAATTTGTCAACATTTTTAAATGTAATAATTATTTTTCTTTTGCTTTGTTTTGTTCTAATCACAGCACTTACACAGTACTGATTTATTCATAGGATTCCTACATTTTATCCAATCAACAGCGTAGAATCTTATTCACGAAGGACATGTTGATCCTCAGCTGCAACAAACATCCACAGGTCTTTTTTTTAGTCAGAATACTCCAGTTAATGAATCGATTACTCAATTAGCAGATGATTAGTCCTATCATCAATTCAACTCAACAGTATTAATTAGGGATGTGCCGATCAGGTTTTTTCCTGCCGATACCGATCACCCCTGAAGGCCGATCGCCGATTCCTATCCCCGATACCGATCACATAATTATTATTTATTTATTTTTTATTATAAACACTACTGTTACATTATGTAGAAAAAGGAACCATGAATTCACCTTAATTTAGACAAAAACTTGTTTTTAATAACTTTT
>CAEGAF010158764.1:0-10524 GCA_903067075.1 Micropoecilia bifurca
AAACCAATGTTCATTCTCGTCATTAAATCTTTTAATTGTTCCCCTTTTGTCCGTCTGAGTCTTTCCAGATTGAACTGTGAAAATTCCAGTGGAAACATTCAAATGGCTCATGTGCAATAAGGGTTGGTGATTGTGTAGGTGAGGATGCTGGAGTGACTGTTTCATAATTACAAGTTTTACATTTTTACTGATATTTTTTTGCCATGTTTTTTAAAGTGCATCTTTTCTAACCCTCCTGCATTCCTTAGAGGGGTTGAGTAGTCCTCCTCATGAACCTTTTTTCCTTACGTTGTGTTTGCTTTTGCTTCCTGTCCTACTCCCTCTTTGCTTCGCTGCTGTCTGACTGTGACATTTTCTGCACTCCCCCTCTAGTGTCACGGGACGTTTATACAGCAGTTAAACCACTGGTGTCCGAAGTGGGTCCTTGAGGTCCAGCATACATGTTTTAGTTCTCTCCTTGGTGGTAGCAACAACCTCCTCAGCATGTCTATGTTCTTCTTAGGCCTTCTAATTAGCCATCATTTGATTCAAGTGTGTTAAACCAGGGAGAGAACTGAATCATGCAGGATGCCGGCCCTCCAGGACCGACTTCAGACACCACTGATTTAAACTAACCTGTGATGAAGAACACAAACCTTGTATCGTTCATGAAATTTTCTGAAATCTTGAAGGTGTAAAAATAGAAATGTGGGTATATCATGGAACATATATTTTTTTCTAGAGGGACAGCTTTAGATTTTGTCTGCTCTGTGTGAGTCACAATGCAAGAAGGCCATTAATCCACATTTTCCACCACCGAGAAGAAAAATCAAAGCTGCAGAATAACAATGAGGCCATTTCTGTTGCTTGAGGATGATTGCAGGTTAGTTTTCTGAGCAGCCACCCAGAACATTTTAGAGAAGAGGCTGGGCAGAAATAATCTGCAGCTCGCCTGTAGGGGACAGCAGTTCCATTCATGTGCGAAAGCTTCACAATTAAAATTCAGAGAGTGAATGAAACTGCAACATAAGGTGCTTTTGGCCAATTTGGCATTCATTTTAGGGAGAGTTTATGAACCTTGAAGGGCTTCTGTTGGTACGCAGTGCCTCATGTTTATGACGCTCAAACATCCCGTCTAATATTGTACCTGATTAGTCTTGGAAGCTAAGGGGAGTTTAACAGGAGAAGATTTCTGTTCCTTTCTGATGAATCTTATTGGAAAGGACAGGAAGAAGATCAAACCTCTCTTTTTGATTTCCCTGCATATTACACTACCACAAAATAAATCCCAGAAAATATTTTCATTGTTGATGCTGAGGGAGAGTCGAAACAATTTTAAAATGGTCAATAGTTGATGTCAAAACTGGCAAACAATTGGTTTAAAAGTGAGACTGAGAGGTTTTGTGTCTGAGCAGGTAGTCAGGAGCACCACAGGGCACCATTCTCTCCCCATTCCTTTTCATTCTATAAACCTCAGACTTACTGACGGTTCTGCAATAGTTTAGTGTATCAGAGACGAACAAGACGTTGAGTAGTTGGTAGGATGTGTCAGAACAGTTATCACATTTTAAATTTGAACAAAACACAGGAGAAGGTGGTGCATAAATAGCTTTGTGGTCACCAAGGCAACCAGACGATTTAGACTGGACAGTGAAGTCGATAAGAAGTGACAGATTGTGATTCTTGAGGAGTCGTAGGTTCTTTAGTTTTTGCAGAAAGATGTTGCATATCATCTAAATGTTTGTTGATCGTATTCTCAACATCTCTGGCATCCACAGAATCCCAGTATACTTTATAATATTTATAAATAACACTTGATGTTGACACAGCATCTGTCAGACTGATTCATTCAGTGTTGAGACTCCTTATCATATCCACACATCTGTGTCACAGAACTTTTGTCCTCCAAAAAGTCATAAATCAATAATTTAGGGTTATTAAATCATATTGGAAATGCCTATAAAAGTAAAGCAGAAGCTTTTTCAAAAATAATTGCTTCTGTTGAATTTATATTTTAGTGGTTTCCAATAATTACAACACCAGCAATATTATTTGAAACAGTTGTCCCCTATTGTAGGATTTATCACCCGATTAAAGGTCTTTAATAAAACCAGACCGGTTTAAAGTTGCTGGGAGCTGACAGCTTCAGAAGCCAGATGTTGTCTGGATTTAAAAGGGTGAGTTAGGATGATGACATCAGTTCTGGATCTTTTATTGATTTTTAAGCATAGAAACTTGAAATGGATGATTTATTTTTCTCACGTTTAGCACTCAGTCAGGTAATGTAGATGCATTTTAAGGCACCATCCACCCAAAATGCTATCTTGCATAGGAAACATTTTCAGTTCATGTTCATACAGATAATTTGGTGTTTCCACTGGACAAATGGGGTTTTGCAGAAACAATAAAATTGTGTCCTGCTTTTTGGATGTCTACTGCTACTTTCTGGACACATCAACTCTTCAAATGTTTTAGAAACTTTTATTCCATCAGTCTAACTTTGATGAATTGTTTTCCATCAAACTTTAAGATTTAATTGAAACAGTGATGGGAGAGAAAACAAGTCACACTTGTTCTGGAAGCGTCTTTAGAACATGTTGAAACATAATATAAAACTAATAGATTTTACTACCCCCTGCTGGTCAGTGTCTGGTTTTACACTATTTGGGTTAGAAAATGTTTTGCCTGTCGCATGTAAAGTGACAAAATTCAACAAAGAGCTTGTTCAATTAATTTTAATGGAAAAAATGGAGGATTATCATGTCACGCTTTGATGTCATATTATTATCAAGCAAGCTCATATTGGGTAAAAAAAAATTAAAATATTTTGGTGTAGATGTGTTTGACATTCTTACACAGCTCATTAAAATCCCCCAGAGGCCTTTATCCACATCATCAAAAGGGGTCTTCAAGTTATTTTACTGCAACTTAAAAATTTTCTTCTCTTGTTGTATAAAATATAAAACATTTTGAAATTATTTAAAAATTCTAACTCTTAAAAAAATGTATTCATTTTATTTAAAAACAATATAAGAAAAATACAAAGAAAACAAATCTATTTCTTTTTTCCCTAAATGACTTTAGTTCATTCACTCATACTTCTAATGTGTTTAGGGTTGGGGCTAATTTTAATTTTTTGTGAAAAGTTTCATTATCTATAGATCCTTCTATCTTATCTTTACTTAAACAATAGAACGTGCAAATAAACATCTGTTTTTTTTTGCACGTTTCTTGCTTTTCCCAGCAGAGCTTGATCAAGGCCTCTAGTTTCATAAAAATGTTCTTCATAAAATCCTTTTGACTATTGCAGAAGTCTTCGGAGGAGTTTCTTCAGTTGTTTCAGTGAGCTTGACACGGCAGTAACGGGTTGCTCAACTTTTAATCTCCTGCAGCTTCTACAGGTGTGACTGAAGCTGGAGAAACCTGTGAAACGACATCACTGGTTTCTGGTCGTCTTTTGACAACCAGTGATCTGTCACAAGAACGTTCAGATGTTTTGACAAACTGGGTTAAGGCAGACAAGGACCTTCATGTGTCTAGATATGAAAAGAGGATGAACTAAAAGAACCAAGTCCCATGGTGGCAGAAATGTCCTGATAATCTTGGAGAAATCAAAAAGACTCACAAACTAAACTCTATGCTTTGGATAGAAAATCCAGAGCAGTGATGACTTGTCAAAAAGTTCTTCATAGCATGTTTATAAATAAGCTAGAAGTAAAAATGTTTTGTAGTTTTATTGGAAAGTGCATGCAATGTAGTAAATTGATGCTAACAGCAGGCTTGAATATTTCCATCCATCCATCCATCCATCCATGTGTGTTTTATTTGATTAGATGAAGTAAATTTTGGAAAATGTTACATATTGACCACAGAGTGTTTGCTTTTGATGCTTCTGTGGAGCCTAATGTGTATGTGTTGACGTAAAAGAAAAGGAATTTACTGCGTGTCCTGATCTCATCCATTTCATTTAAAAGTGTCAGCCAACAACACAAAGCAATTACTTAGAAGGTATTAGCAAAGCCTAAGAAAAGACAACAAGGCATTTTGTTGGATTCCTTCAGAAATTCAAAATAATGAAGTTTTAATCTCTTTATATAATAAATCTCTTGGAAGATTCATTCCTGTTTATAATATGAAAGAGCCTTTAGCAGATGTATGGATAGTGAATACAATTGTAAATAAACTAAAGACATTAGTAGACAAAGACTGAAAATGAATTGTTCCATTTCATGTGGTAATTTTGTTTTATTTTGAAATGCAGGAAAAAAACCGATGGATGGTTAACAGTTTCAACCCTCAAAAAAAAAATCTTCTTTTAATATATAAACAGCTGTGCCTAGCTTGTTTTAACAGCACACACCATTCTGATCTTTTTCTCCACCCACAACGTTTTTTTCTCATATCTTGAGTAATATGTTCTTTATTGTCACTGAACCTGATGAGTCGCGCTTCAAGAAAAATCTAGAAAAACACGTTGGGTTTGATGCCTGTCTCTGAAGTCAACGTTAGCAGGTGGATGTTGATGAGTTTCTCTTTAGAAAAGGGAGGGGAAAAACCCAAATACCTTCACACAATTGGGCCCAATTGGGCCAAGAGTCCTACATGTACAGTGAACCTGCAACTTTAAAATCTCCAATCTTGTTTCCAATCAGACCTTCACATTTTAAACCACTTAGCATTGGAAAACAGAGGCTTTCATATTAATATGGGCAAATATATGGTCTACTTAATTAGGTTCCACAAAACTGTGCTGAACTTCACACAGTTTCACCGTTTTGAACTAATAAAATCACATTTTAAGGGATTTAGTTGTGCTACATTTTAATCAAGGATATTGCAGTAAAAATGGAAGAATAAATATGAGCGCCATACATCAAATTTTCGTTGCACAAGATATGGAAAATGTTAAAATGGAATATATTTTTTCTTCCAATATTCAATCATGTTGAGATGTTTATGAACATAAATCCCTCCTGAAATAATTAAAGCAACAGTAGGTAACATTTATAAACTCTTTTTGTTAAAACTATCACCCTGTTGTGACAGTATGATCAGATGGGTGATCTGTGGAAATAATGATCTCTTCTGTCTTCTCCCAGTAGTGACTGCAGAAATACACCGCTCAGAGGAAGAAGGAGGGTCTTGGTGTTGTCAGTCATGCTTCGGTACATGCTGCTCTCCCCTTGTTCTCTGCTAGGCTCCAGCTTCTCCCCGTCAGCACAGCCTGAGCAGGAATGCCAAGGCTAGTTAGCATGACCACTGATGATGACTTGCTGTAACATTAAGTTGTTTCTCCACAATTAGCACACTTAGCAGTGCATACATAGGATTGATTGACAGCACTAAGACCCTGCCCCTGGCTCTGATTGGTTGTTTTTGACAGAGTGTTGCGCTCAGGGAGAGGGGGTGGAAGAGCTTTTTTTTTTTTTTTTTTTTTTACAGATTACCACACACACAACATGGAAATGGTTTTAATAAATATGTAAAAAAATCTGATTTTTAAAAATAAATTGCATACAGTAGCTTTAACATTTGCTGTTAAAACTGTAACGAAACAAAACCTTTTACCAAAGACAGCCGAGGCAGTTCTGGCTCCTGGGCTTCATTGCTTGGTGCAGCAATGCAGCGAGAGAACAGTAGCCAACATCAGATCCCAGGGCATTCCAAGCATCGCTGTGTGCAATTCAAGCTTCATACAGTTCTTTCACACTGACATAGCCCAACCCACTAGTCACGCAATCTTGAAAGCAAATTAATGTCAACAGCTTGGAAACTCACAGTCCCAGTAATTAAAAAATCAATTCTACCCAATCTCATAACTTAGATTTCTACCACATGTCCACAGCAAAGGCTGTTGTGTTGTGGACTGTGGCAGCAACATGCTACATTTTCCCCACAAAAACATAAAACGTGTAAAAGCTAAAGTTGACTGACTAGTTTTGGATGCATTTTAAGCATCTCAGCTGCTTCGGTGTACTTCAGCCTTAAATAAGGTAGTTCAGACAAATGAAAGAAGCTGCCTGGAAAACATTGCACAGCAACTGATAAGATTTAGTCATTCCACATCAAAGTAAGTGTCTAAAAGTTAACAATCAGAAACCTGGCTCCATGCCAGTGACTCTGTCCATGAGCAGTGTTTATTTTTGATTCTTGTCGAGGCACAGAACGTGCCTCGACTTGAATTTCCACTTCATGTTTACCTGTAAGACTTGGGTGAGTTGAGATGAATTGGAAATCCTGTAAACTCATGACTCTCTCCCCTTACTGTTAAACAGCGTTTCTTCAGATAGACAATGACCGAAAAAGAAAATGACTTATTAGTACTATGACATTAGATTCTTTTATAAATTCAGAGAATTGTCTATTAATGCTTTTTAGCATCAGCTAATGCTGTAATCTTTTCAATGAGAAAGTCTTTTAAACTTGGACCAAACCAAGTCATCCTACTCATGCGGTCGCCTGATAAAATGAAAAAATATTTGATATTTAATATTTATTTAGTCTGACAGGGAAGCCATGTTGAATGCCCTAGTAGAGTGAAATGTTTTTTTAGGAAAAAAATGAAGGGCTTCAGAAATTTGTCAATTTATATTTTGTCAATTCACAAAGTGCCGTTTTTGTGTATTCTGTCGTCAGCTGGAGATAGGCACCAGCAACCCTCCCGACCCCTCTAAGGGACAAGGGTGCAAAGAAAATGCTATGGATGGATGGATGGACATTTCTTAATTAAAATACAGACAGAAAGTTGTAAAATGTTTGACAATATGCCCCTTTTTTCCTTTTTTTTACAACATTGTTAAAGTTTATTCTTTGCCAACATCGTTTTTCGCTCAGTTTTCCTAAACCTGTCAGTCAAATTGAGCTTTGACTTTCGGCCAGTGCAACAACAAGTTTCCTTTCTTCTTTTTGTTGTTTACTTGCTGTGCATGATGTTATCGCCGAGATGAAGCTTCAGCTATATGGCCTTATGTTATATGTAGTTAGGAGACCATGGTTAGGTCAATGACTGCAATATACAACCCAAATCATTATTCCTCCACCACTATATAGATGATCTAAGGCTTTTGTGCTTAGACTACAGAAGCCTTGTACATAGTTTGGTTTGCACATTATGAACAATAATGAAAGAAATTAGATATACTCCTTGAGTTTGTTTACATTTCCTCTGAGCTCCCCAAACTGATGGGCACCAACGAGTGAAACGCCTGTGATTCACTCTTTGGTGCCTGACTGATGACAAAGTTCACCACTGACCAAGTTCATTGGTCATGTCTTGTTGCTCTGTGCCACAGTAAAAACATGCATATCTGTAGGCCTCAGACCAGAAAACTGACTAACATCCCACTTTTATAAAGGGGACCACACCAATCCTGGTCAGTTATAGTTGAGTTTGTTCATGTGGTAGGATGAATGTGGTTAGTTTCTACCCAGAAAGTATCGACCTTGTAAAATAAACAAATTTGACATTCATTTTCTTTTTTTAGCCTTAGATTATATTCAAAATAGTCATAATGTGCTTAATCTGTGCAAACTGCATGACTAAGTAGGAAACAAACTATAATGCTGTGCGGATTTGAGCTATCACTATTTTACTGATATTCAGTGTTACATGTTTTGAGCTTTTCAAAACAAATGGAAATGATTTCTGACCAACAACCAGCAATTAAACTTTTGCTTACATAAGGAACATGTCCCACAGTAACCTTTCATCTGGGTGACATAAGATGGACAAATTTTCCCATGTCGAAAACTGTTGATTCATTCTGACTCTGGTATGCTTGAACTTTTCAAGTCACATTTTTACCTGGCACACCTTCTTAAAAAACAGACTAGCTTAGTTTTTCCAGGAAGCATTTCAAAATAGCTCTACCAATAATTTAAATGTAGTCAAGCAGGTTTTGTGAAACCATTAAATATTCTCCTGGTTATGAAAAAATGCTTACTTCCTGACATTTATTTTGGATTGACTTGGTTTAATTGAAATTCTCCTGAGACGTATTAAAATCCTTTGCCAGACTCATAACTGCTTCCCTCTTTTTGTCAAACTGGACACCAAACTGTTCACAGAGGCTTCCAACCCTGAAACATCGGGTTGGCATAAAAAATAATTAAAACCCCCAGAAAAATATAGTTTTTAATCACAGTTTATTTATTACTAATCACAGTTTGTTTCAAATTTAATAAAATAACAGTGCGATTGGTTGCTAAAAGTCCCAAACCTGTTGTCTTTTAAACACTTGAGATTTAATTGGCATTTACAGTTAGGTAAATGAAAACACAATGTAAAGGACAGAAAAAAGAAAAAAAATCTTTCAATTTTATGAGAGGACTGTTTAACTAATTACCAGATAAACTTATTTCACCCTTCATTTGCTTTGTAGAAATCTTAATTTGTGAATTAAAAGTAAATCAGACAAACAATATCAACATTTTGATTCTAAAGAAGAGTTGATTATGAACTAGAGTGCAGCATGAGTAAAAGTGATGAGTTAGTTTCCAGCACCTCCAACAAACAGATGGAGAAACAGAACAAGAGCAGAGAGAGGAAAGACGCGAGAGACGGGAATCAGAGTTTCACTACCGCTTCTAAATATGCTGTCGTCAGTGGTAGGATACTGAGTGGTAACGTCGGGGCCCTGAGTGGTAAAGTAAGGGTACCAAGTGGAAGTGTTAAAGTACCAAGTGGGAAAGGGAGTGGGAGATGGTGGTGGAGGACAGGTGTAGTTTAAGTCGCTGTCATTGCCTGGGGAAGAGTAGGTAACAAAACCTGGCTCCATGCCAGTGACTCTGTCCATGATCCATTTATGGTACTGGGACACACGAGTGTAGACGGAAGGTCGGCCCAGGTAGTGTTCGTAAACATAACTCACAATCCCACTCTGGACCCAGATGGAGTCTTTCTTGGTCACTAGAGCTGCGCCTGCATCTCCCTGTGGAAGAATTTTACAACATATTTAATGGTGTTTTCCAATCTGGTCCAATAGAGACACAGGCTGTTTAAAAACACAAAAACACTGTTACTATATTACAATCAACAAAGGGAGACAAACGCACATCTCATTAAATTGAGATACGAACTGGCTAAATTGAATTAAATCTGCTGTATCACTATGCCATTTTTTATACATATTAAATCGGTCACTGTTGTGATAGTACGGTACGAGACATGGCACACTGTAAGATGCTGTTTTAACAAATATTTAAAAAAAAATTTAAGCTCAGATTTAAAACCTCAAAAATATAAAATAAAAAAGTAAAATTAAAGAACAAAACAGGGTAATTACATAATATGCGTCCTTTGAGCCATTTTCACTTCCAGCACACATCATGTTGTCTGTTATTGAACGGCTGTAGTAGTAGTAGTAGTAGTAGTAGTAGTAGTAGTTGCGGTACAAGCAGGTGCATTTAGTGTTTCCAAGTACTGAAACATCAGCTTCCTGGAGAGTGTTGGGAAGAAAGTAGTATCCTAAAGAAAAAAGTTATAAGTGTTATTTTGCTTTGAAGAATTCAACAATGGTATTGTACAGAAAGCTGATGTAAAGAAACACAACTCTAGAAATTACCATAGCCAAAACCAGTGACCCAGCTGCTGGTCCCATCATAGAAAGTGCTGTTTTCTGCAGCCAAACACACTGGTCGGATGTAGTCAGTGAAGTTGACTGGAGCCGACAGCTTCACAAGGCAGATGTCGTCTCCACCAGAGTAGGTGTAGTTTTCATGGCAGGCAATGTAGAGAATTTTCCGAGTCACTTCACCAAGTCCAGACTGGTTGGTGGCACCTAAGTGCAAAACTGCACCACTGAGGTAAAAGCTTAAAGAAGACAGAAAACAGTGTTTGACTGTGATTGTCACAGAGAATCAAAATAGGTAGATATTTATCTTCCTTTCTTGCGTTCATTTCGATAATAAAGGTGTAGACCTGGCGTCCTTTATCCAGTTGCTGAACTGACATGACTGCTGCACTTCACTGAATTTACTGCAGTTGAAATATCAGTTTTGAATTGACTAGGTTAATATTAATAATTTCATTTAGAAAACCCTTTATACATCCAGTTGAAATTTCCAAGGGCTCATTCACACATTGATGGAAAACTACTGGATTGTAGCTACAGTTGCCATGGCTCCGGCTGACAGGAGGGAGGCTGCATGTCTTGTGCCATCGGTCTGACCAACACAGACAGGCAAGGTGGCTGAAGTGTTTTGCCCAGGGACACAAACGATGAGGGCGGAGCAACCGGGAATCAAAAGGTCTTTGAAAGTTAACTCTAAGAAACAATAATGTGAAGTACAGCGGAATTATCAAAAAAGAATTCAATTAATTAAGAAATGTCATTTGTTGGTTCCAGTCTTTGATTCATAATCACAAGCAAAAATACCAAACCATGGCTTCCTACCCTGTTGAGCATTGAGCAGCTGTCAGCACCCACTCATCGGTGATCAGAGATCCTTGACAATAGATGTTGCCATTTGAGGTAAAAGCCACATGCCAGGGCCAACTTCCTGGAGACGCATCTTGGCCTCCGATGATCCTGCTGTTGATGGGAG
>CAEGAF010158773.1:0-10917 GCA_903067075.1 Micropoecilia bifurca
TGATTTGAAGAAGGTGGGGGGGCTGGTTGACCTTTTGACCTTTACCTTTTCATTAATATCTTCAAAGCCAAAGCAGCACAACGAAAATTTTTGCTGCACAAACGTAGCCGAGTTGATTGACACCCATTCTGTCTAATTTGAAGAAGGTGGGGGGGCTGACGACCTTGGATGACCTCTAGAAACATTTCTTTATATCTTTAAAATGATAGCGGCACAAACGAAAATTTTTGCTGCACAAACCAGCACAAACGTAGCACAAACGTTTGACACCAATTTTGTTTGATTTGAAGAAGGCGGGGGGGCCAACTTCACTCAGGTGGTAAACCGTGCATTGTCTGTGGAATGTAATATTTATAACAAATTAAAAAGAAACTGTTAAGGAAATAAATCTTATTTTGACATTAAACATTGTTTCAATTAAGAAGTGACTCAGAAATAACACACAGAACATATTCTGTTAAGTTTATTCATGGCCGACCTCCGCAGAGAAGAGTTCACCCAAACATCAGAGGAAAAATGAATGCTGGGGCTCAAACAGATCAGCCTGTTTTCTTAAACCCAACAACTGATTAAAAACCTGCTAACTTCAATTTAACTGGAACACAGAACATCCAGGAATGTGATTAACTTCCGTTATAGAGTGAAAATAACACAGAGATGAAAACATTTGTCTATATCACTTTGTTATACAGGACATTAATATTTTACATTTTAAAGTGTTTGTTCCAGAGCACCTGATACAAACGATAGCATTAGGTCGTCCATCAAACCTTTACTGAGGCCTGAAACATGAAGGGCAGACCGACCTGAGGACTGACTGGTTAAAGTATTTCACTGACACTTCAGATTACAGATTTCCAATTGAAGGCGTCTCCAAGTGAACACAATTATTCAATAAACCAAACTGAGTAAAATAACTATTATGATTACTATTAAGAACCCAATATGTCATGTTTGTTCATTTCTACCTTGTCCTACATACAATGTACTCCACTCACTGCTTAGCTTCATGTTGAAGAATCTTCAGTGTAATAAAACCAAAAAATAAAACAGGTCCAAAACTTTCAATCTGTATTGTTCTATTAATATCCCTTTGTTTATTTTAAGCCACAAACAAACAATCCATTTTATTGTCTCTGGGATGTGAAAACATGAGATTTAATTAATTTAGAACTTCACAAATGAGAAGGGACACAGATTTTATAATAAAAATATTTTGTTTATTCAAAACAGTAAAATACAGACGGCTCTTGCATATTAATGCTACAGGGGCAGAGCTATAGGGGGGTCAGGAGGGGCGGTTGCCCCCCCTGACCCCCGAACCGGCCGATGGGGGCCCGGGTCTGGAGGAGCCAGGGAGGGAGCAATGGATTCAAGTCGCTCGAATGTCTGTCTGATTATGGACCAAGAAAGTGCGCCCCCGCCTGTTGAGAAAGGTGTATTCAATGTCACAGTCAATTAATCAACCTGTTGCCATGGCAACTGCTTGCAGAGATTAGTTAAAAACACAATGGATTCATCCCGTTAAGATATTAGGTTTCCAAGATTCATATTTATTTCTCGGTAAACAAGCCTCTCCTCTCATGAACACAGCGGTGGCTGATTAGCCAATTTAAAATTCTGCTCTGCTCATCAGGGTCTTTGAGTCTCTTTTTATTTTTGTAATCGTACCAAAATGCACATGCCTTGTTTAAACAATAATTACTGAGATTATTAATTTTGTTGGGCCATTAATTTGAACAGGTTTTGTTGATTTTATCCTTAATAAGATGTATTGGACGTGCTGGTCTCAACATCCTGGCGGCGTTCAATTTGTCAACTACTGCCGAGATCAACTCAACACCTTCCGTGACAATTAATCCGATTAATCATTTCAGTCCTGGTCCTGATTGTTTGAATGTCCTATTCCGCTCGCCTTCGTTTTGTCAGTTGATTAATCAATTATGAAATTAGCTGATGATTACTTCAATATGGGATTAATTGCGATTAATCCCAATTCATATGATGGTTTCAGCCCTGTGTCTGATAGTTTTCATGTTTTGTTTTGAGATGTTGTACTCTAGTTAATGCTTAAATCAATTAGTAAACTAGTCTACAATTAATCATTAGTCCGATTAATCGTTTCAACCCCAGTTCTGATAGTTTGAACGTCCTCTTCCCCTCGCCTTCGTTTTGTCTAAAAGTCACTCGATGTGGGCTTGATGTGACAGTTCTTTGGTCGGCCTGCATAATTCAGTAATTCGGTACATTTTTTTTGTGTAGAAATATGAAAAACGGTCATAAGACCATAGGTGCCAATGCCGCCATGGGTGGCATTGGCACAATACAGGCCATACTGCTCCATAAACCTCAAGAATGACGTGGTCACCGCTCATTCAAGCCTTGAGGCAAGTAGGTGCCCAATCTATAAATCCGAATTAATGCTGTTTTCTTTCTCTGGCCCATTGTCCAGGTGGGATTTTGCTCCAGGACCATCGTTGCTGCCGTACCCCAGGTGTGCTGGATGAAGTGTGCAGTCAGCAAGCTGAAAGGTTTTCTAACCTTACCTCCGGAAACATCTCGCTCATGTAAAATCAGTCGGGCCAGCATTGTATTTGCCGTATGACCCACAAATCTCGTACTACAAGTCCGGCATCTTATTAAATAAACACAATTTTTTGTTTGTGGACCCCCGACTTGCGGGATAAAATATACTTTGTGGGTACAGTGGTTCAGCAGCCATTTTTGGCATGAACGAGATGGTCCCGTAGGTTCTTGTTTCTTCGAAAAGCAGGCATGACCTTCCAGTTGGTCAGCTTTCCACTAGCAGACTGGAATTCTGTTCAATTTTCCCTCAAAGCTCTGGCCAAATTAACATTAGCAGGCGAGTAGGTGCTGATAAAAGGAAGTGTCATGGTCCCATCTGGATGCTTGGATTCAGAAAATGACTTCAAACACCTCCTTAAGAAGGATCTCTGGTGTCCCCTGCTGGACAAAGCTGAGAACAGCACCCAAACTTCTTCATAGAAATCAGATTTTTGTGTGCAGATTCTCTGAAATCTAATCAGTTGTGATTTAACTAATCCAGCAAACGTGTGCTTTGGATGAAAACTCAACTTAAATAACAATGCATGTAGTGTCAGTGGGTTTGAAATAAACTTTGATGTCCAATCTGCCGGTGTTGTTGAAATCTGGACCTCTAAAGGTTGTTGTATCTAGGAAGTCCACTGCAGTAAGGCTGGTGGATGTCTTTAATTTGATGGAAGCATTGTGGTTGTTCAGGGTGTGTAGAAAGTGTTTAAAATCCTCCTCTGAATAACACCAAACTCCCCAGATGTCATCTAAATACCGTAAAATGTGCAGCGGCTTTTTAACGCAGGCATTTAGAGCGGATTCCTCCCAATCCACCATGAAAATATTTGCGTAGGCTGGTGCAAATCTTTTCCCCATGGCAGTTCCCTTGATCTGCAGGAACCACTCACCGTTGAAACGGAAATCATTCCTGAGAAGGTTTATCTCTAAAAGATGAATGATTTCCTCACCTGGTCTTACAATATCAGGATTCTACCGAAATACATTCTGGACTGCTTTTATCTTTTGCTTTTATCTTCTGCGGTGACAATATTTGTGTATAAGCTGTCCACATTGATCGTGAAAAGCAAGGAATTTACAGGTATTTTGATGTTTTTCACAAGTTCAATAAAATGGTAAGTGTCCTTGATGTAACTCTTATGTATTTTTGAAAGGGGGTTTAAATAAAAATCAATAAATTCAGCCGGACCGTAGGTATCACTGCTGCAATCTGAGACAATAGGTCTACCCAGGGGGACATTTAATTTTTTCGCCCAGGTATTTGGGTCTTTGTGGACCTTCGGCAAAATGTAAAATAATCTGGGCCTTGGAATCAACGGTCCTAATAGATATGCTTTTTGTTTTGCCGAAATTCATTTGTTTTTGTGCAACTGATTCAGAATTTTAGCCACAATTGGAATAGTTTCCGGGTAGATCGGCTTACTTAGTTTCAAATAGTAGTTTCCGTCAGATAATTGTCTGTAACATTCCCACAAATATTGCTGCCTGTCCAAAATGACAATTGCACTCCCTTTGTCTGCAGGCTTAATGACAATTTGGTCATTATTTATTAGCTCTGCCAGTGTTGAAATTCCAGCTTCCGTCAAATTAGGTTCCAATCTATCCATTTTAAAATGTTTTTCAAAAAAGTCACAATCTTTCCTAAAATTTCGATTTCAGGAGGTAACTCCCTCATGGGAGGAGACCAGATGGATCTGCTAGTGAAAGGCTGAGGCAGAATCACCTTTAAAAAATAGAACCAATTTGACTCTGCGGTGGTATTGTTGGAGGTCATACCTGCTTTCCAGCTCCGCCCATCTGTTTCTGACAAACAAAGGTCAGACCTTTATTCAGTAAGCTCTGCTGTGTTTCTGAATAGACGAAGCTGGAAGAAAGATTGATAACCATCTCACCCCCTCTCGGTATTTTTGGGCTCAAGGGAACTTCTGATTTTTTTGCACACTGGACCAGTGTGTCAGCATGGCGGCCGACATAGCTGGGGTCCAATGTATGCCATCCTTTTCTGTTTCAAATCCTTCCGGGAGTGCAGGGATGTGGCCCTCACAGGACCTAATAAAACTGTTTAAATGCCTAAGCATAGCCTGTTCTCTATGGGTCAAGAGGGTCACAAAATTGACCTCAAGTATGAGGATTTTTGTATGAGGGAACCTCAGGGAGGCCTCCTCCAGGACAGACTTAATTTCAGCGATTTGTGTCGCCTTTGCCCTCTGAGCCCTATTGTTAATTCCAAAGGAGAGGAAGAGACATTCCACGCGGCATCGGATGTTTGCGCTCCGTAGAAGGGTCTCCGCGTGTTTCCACTTCGCCCCAGGAAACGCGTCCACCTGGAGATCTGCTGCATCAAAAGTGGGGATACGGGCTACGTTCGAGTCCCCCAGTATGACCCACTTACGTGTGATAGTCAGGTTCCAGTCCCTGAACTTATTTGGAGTCGAGATGTGGCGGGTCGGACGTCGGCAGGTAGGTTGGTTCTCTGGTGTCTTGGGTTCTACTCTCTCTTGGACCTGAGCTGAATGTCCTCTCCGAGTTACCACCTGTAATGATGGAGAAATCGGGGCTGCCTGTAGGTCAGCGCCAGCAGGAACAATACAATCCCCAGGAGGGGCAGAAATCCCTGCAGGAGAAGCAGCATGAGCATTAGAGGTTAAGTCAATAGGAGTCTCAGCAGAACCGGCCATCGCATCTGGAGGAGCAGGAGCAGAAACAGCCACCGCATCTCTCCCCTCCACAGGAAAAGCCGTTTGAGCCGTTCTCAGCCGTTTGGTTCTCAAGCCCTGAAAAGGTAAGTTTGTTATCTCGGAGAGCCAGCTCTGGTTCCTGAGTTGAAAAGTCTGGCCTTGAAAAGGAGATATATGGTTTTCGTTGGCCTAGCTAGAGCAGGTGGTCCAGGAGTTACAAAGGGATAGACCTCAGCTTCAGCATCAGAGGTAAGATCTTCATATGCTGGGGTGTCACTGGCAAACAGGTCCTCACTATTTGCCCGTTCCTCTTCTAAGTCTGTTCGCTTTTCCAGATGGCCACCAGCGGAGGAACCCACCAGTTCCTCCACGGGTTGCGACGGGGGGCTAATAGGTCCGCTTGTTGCTTCAGCAAGATCTGCCCTGGTGGAAATGGTAGGAGGCTGATGTGGAGTAAGCTCTTAATATAATCAATGTTGTGTGTGTCCAGTTTTTTGCATTCCCCTCGATCTGCATAGCTATCTTAGGCGAGGGGAAAGCTGGCACGACAACCTGAGAGAGATGCTCCATAATCCTCCTAATGGAGGGCGGATGATGATCTGTGGAGTCGCTTTTTATGTTCGACAGGTGATGCATAACTTTGATGATGCGGTGTAGGATTCTAACCTTCACTACAAAGTCTGGATCTCCCACCTGTTGGCCCTCAGTGTGTTGGTCCTCCGGTTGTGGGAGTTCAGTTCGCCCGCGGTTCTCAGCGCGACGCTGGTTCTCGGCGTGGCTCCGGGTCTCTGCATGGTGCGGCCTGGCGGTTCTGCACAGGTCGGTTACGTGGTCTGGAGCTACGGCGCGGCTGCCATCTTCGCTGCCGTGAGTTTTGGCGACGTGGTGTAGACCAGCTTTTTCACCGCAGTCTGATCAGCACAATTCCGATCTTTTCACAAAATAAAATAAAAACAAAATCTGACATGTGCCACTTCCATATGTGGTACTAAGTCAGCACCCATTACTGTAGACCAGCGACGTGGTGTAGACCAGCGGCCTGGTGAAGTCCTGGTGAAGGATTGGCAACGTTGCGCCAGCCAACGGTGTGGCGAAAACTGGCGACGCGGCGTTAGCTCACGGTTTTGCCAGCACTGGCGATGTGTAAGAGTTCGCCTGGGCCATGATTGGTCTCTTATTCGTTGTTGGTCATGCCGCCAAGCTTCCAGTTCAGGCTCCACATCCCATCTGCAACTTTGTGATTGCCAAATATGTTGTCCAACCCTAAATTGTCTCTGGGCCGCTGAGGCCATTCAGAAAGACACATCTCCGGCAGCCAACGCTGTCGATTTTCCACCGGTGGTTTTCGATAGTGTGGATTTGCATCGCGGACGGCGGTGCGTCTCCGTTCACCACGGACCGCGTCCGCATACGTATAGGGACCCCAGTGGGTCTCTAATTCCACGGACTCCCGTCGTGGATCAAAGGAAAATTGGCGGTCAGGGGGGGCAGCGCGGGTCCGTTGTCCACGCAAATTAAATAGATTTAATTTCATTTACAGTGGAGTAAAAAAAAAAAAAACATAGTTTATTGTAAGGAGGTTGTTGGGTTTTATGAGCAGACAGTTAAAAATAAAAAACGTCAAAATCCAACATTCAGCAAACGTTTAGTGAAGATGTCAACAAATACCATCTAGGAACAGATATATTTACAGAAATAACATTAAAATTTCAATAAAACCTATCAGTTTAACTAAAATAAATTTTTATTTAATGTTTTTAAAGGGGACGTGCAAAATTCACTAAAAGAAAACCCACAAACACTTAAGAAAAATAAAAATCTGCAATAAAAATAGTGCATTTCGAAAACAAGTCACATTCCATTGGCAGATACGTGGTTACCTAGCAACCCCCGCAGAGCTCAGCCTGTTACCTAGCAACCCAGGGGGAGCTACAGAATGTTTGCTCATACATGAACGTATCCTAACCTGTTCACCTTTAAAAGATTAAAAACATTAAGAATCAGTTTCTGCTTTTAGCTTAATGTTAAATTTTATATTCTGACATTTCTTCTGGTTTCATCAGTGCAAAAAAAAAAAAAGTCCAGAAAACCCACAAGAAGAGGTCTATTTAAGAAAAAGTAAAGGCTCTCTACCTTTTAACAGTTATTTAACTTTTTTTCTGCTTTGGTTGCAGGAGTTCTGGATTTAGCAGTCAAAGAAGGAAACAATAAAACGGCAACACGTCTACATCCAAGTCTGACTAATGATGCCGGCTTCGTCTGCTTTGCTTTTGGGGTTCTTGTAGGCGGCCTGCTCAATGGGCTCGGTAGGATTCTTGTACTCATAATACTCCACGATGGGGTAGGTGATCAAGCTAATCAGCAGAACCGTCAGCACGACGTACAGTTTATACTCCACGCACAGGAAGGTGCTGTAGGCGAAGGCAATGGCGAAACCAAGAGACTCCCACATGCGAAAGTTGGCGAAGGCGGCCTCTTTGTCCCGCGGGAAGAGGACGGCATAAAGAGCTGCAACAGAGCAGGAGACTGGTCAGTGTGGAGGTAAACGCAGCTGGTTTTATCGCTAATCTGGTGCACATGCAGTTGAAACCAGTTTTGTAGAAGTATAGTTAATCCTGGGAACAATTTCCAGATGCTTAAAGGCGCTGCATTCATTAGTCCAAACATTTACATACAAATCTAGACATGATATAAATGTCCAACCATCAGACTGTCCAAGAAGGAGACGGGCTTTGATCAGGAATACACCGCTTGACCACCAGAGCTAAAAACCTTGTGAAGAATCTGGCTAAGGTTGGAAGACAGTGTTGATATCCAAATTAAAACTTATCATGGACCAATATGGGCTGAAAAGCTACGGAAAAGGATTGGAGCCACCGAAAAAAAAAAAAATAGAATTCTGACTTTAATCTCAGAAAGTCAGAATTCTGAGTTAAAGTCAAATTCTGAGATTTAAAGTCAGAATTCTGATTTTAATCTCAGGTTAAGAACCCAGGTTAAGAACTACTGGTCTAGATGTTTTTCCTGCTTTCTGACCATGAAAGCATCAAAGCAGAGGTTTTAGGTTGTTCTTACCATTAGTCTGCGTTTGCCAGATGGCGTCTGCCATTCCCCACAGAGCGGTAAAAACAAAAAACACAGGCAACTGGTCAGGATGGGGCCTCCAGATCTGGAGGGCGATGATGCAGGCCAAGTTGGTGGCACCGGCTGAAAACAGATGATTCCTCTGGTTACAAACATCTACGGCTACCAACCTTTAACTTTTATTTTTACTGAAATAAAAGAAAAAAATGAAACATGCTTGTATTTTATTCAGTGGGTAGAAACTCAGTTAGTGAGACATTATAATAAAATTACTCAGATAAAATGTACAGCGTAGTAAAAATACTCCTAAGATTTTTTTTTCTCCAAAACGTTACTTAAGTAAATGCAAGTAGTTACTTCCCAACTCTGTCTATAACCAGCTTTTTCACCGCAGTCTGATCAGCACAATTCCAATCTTTTCACAAAATAAAATAAAATAAAAACAAAGTCCGACATATGCCACTTCCATATGTGGTGCTAAGTCAGCACCCATTACTGAATAAACATTTAAAATTATCCATAAACTGTTAAATCATTATCATTTCGTAAACAATGCGCTTCTGCGTGACATGAATGTTCATCTTCTGCGCATGCTGGCCACTTTGTACAGAAGCATCATGGACCTTACCATAGCAGCCGCTTTTCATTGGCTAATGCCCATTTTACGTCACAGCGCAGCTATCGGTGGGTCACCGTCTCACAAACCAATGCTAATGTACATTGTGGACTAGCAGATCGACAGAAAGTTTTTGCATCAGGACTCAAAAACAATGGTTCTCCACCGTCAGTGAGGAATCTGTACAGGTGATGTCAGGTATCCTCATCGTGTTTGTGGAACTAAAATTCACAGATTTCTAAAATCTGAAACAGAAAGCCTTGCTTGGATTTAACTTTTTCACGACGCATTTGCAGCTCAACCGTCATAGGATCAATAAGAACAAAGGATTGTCTGCTGGTGTAAGTATTATTGCTTTGCTTTCTTTGTGTTTAGTGAATGAAAAAAATAGTCAATAAAAAACACATCCATTATGAAAACCTTTTAGCCAAGTACAGCATAATGGCTACCGATACAACTTCTACACCTTGAATCCTGTCTGTTACAGCCTTACGTTAGCTGAACAAATCAATATGCAATGTGTACCGTATCTGACATACATTAAAGATGTCATTTCACCTGAAAAGGCTTTTTACTAAACTGCAATATTGTTAGCCAGGCTAGCCCCGAGTATTGTGTATAAGTCCTAGGCACATTTGAACATTTGCCAACAGAAATCACCCTCAAAACCATGAATGTCCGACTTACCCAGCCTTGCAAGAACAATAGACGTCAGTGATCTTGTCCACGGCTATATTTATGCTGAGGGTTTGAGGATCTGCTGTTTTCCTCATGAACTGCTAGCTTTTCGCTGTTACGCCACAATGTTGGAGGCATCACGTGGCTAAAACACCTTGATGTCGTCCAAAAAAGATGACATGAACTTGTTGGTTCCCCTGACCATGTCGTGGCTGATATTTTGTAAAAATCCGGCAGAAATGCTCAACTAATCGACTCAGAAATACGCTGCAGAGAGTCAGTCAAACAAAAAATGCCATGTTTAGACATAGGAGCTAAGCCGTTTATGTGAGACATGTAGTCAGTGGGACCTTCGAGGGGCGTTTCTGGGCGGAGCTTGGTAAGGTCCATTGGCTAGCAGTAAGAACGACCACGCAAAACAACAAAAAATACATCGGGACTAAACATCAAGACATGCTGTATGAACGTATCCTTACATAAACAGTTTACATGTAAGAAAATGAGTTTTTACCAAAGAAGAAGAGCGCCGCCCTTCCAGTGTAGCGGGCGATTCTTCCGAACAGGAAGGAGCAGAGCGAGTTAGACGCTCCGAAGCACATCATCACGTAACCGACGTAGTGGATCCCCAAAGCGCAAGTTACGTAGTTCTGTGAAGAGAAGCAGCAAAATGGGTTCATGTCTCACAGTTGGTTGATGAAATGTCAACAAACTCAAAATAGCAGCAGCACTAGCAAACAAGTCAGCATCGGGCTGAGGGGCGGGGCCAATTACTAGGCCCCTTACGAATCACTGGGCCTCTAACGAATCACCGGCCTCTAACGAATCACTGGGCCTCTAACGAATCACTGGGCCTCTAACAAATCACTGGGCCTCTAACGAATCACTGGGCCTCTAATAAATCACCGGGCCCCTAACGAATCACTGGGCCTCTAACGAATCACTGGGGTCTTAACGAATCACCGGGCCTCTAACGAATCACTGGGCCTCTAACGAATCACTGGGGTCTTAACGAATCACTGGGCCTCTAACGAATCACTGGGGTCTTAACGAATCACCGGGCCTCTTACGAACCCTAACCCTAACCCTAATCACCTTACGAATCACCGGGCCTCTAACGAATCACCGGGCCTCTAACGAATCACCGGGCCCCTTACAAATCACCGGGCCTCTAACGAATCACTGGGCCCCTTACGAATCACCGGTCACCTAATGAATCACCGGGCCTCTAACGAATCACTGGGCCCCTTACGAATCACCGGTCACCTAATGAATCACCGGGCCCCTTACGAA
>CAEGAF010158799.1:0-31580 GCA_903067075.1 Micropoecilia bifurca
GTGCTCCTGAGGAAGAATGCACCGGCTATTAATTACAAATGATCCCCAGAAAAAGAAAGAGAGAAATAAACATGGTTTGGATGCCCTTCTTTTTACATCTGAAGTCCTGAGCAGTGACTGTTGCTATTGAACAAACATTGTTCAGTTAGTGAATTTTGCAGAAAAGTGAAAATGGTTTTTTTTCCATTTGTGGTAAATATAAAAGTAAACATTTGATGTATGTCACTACCAGAAACAACTCTCATCTCATAACACCAAATTAATAACTAGTATTATTGTTTATATAACCTAAGATAAGGAGTATTTCAAAATAGCTTATATTTTATAAACAAAATTATATGTTATTAATTTGGTGTTAAGAAATCAGGTGGGGGGTACGGGGGTTTGGTAACAAACTGCCACTAAGTATAAATAAAATCTTTACTTTTATAATATATTTACGACCAATGACAAACAAAAAAATCACTGTCCTGCAAAAACTCTCTAACTGCACAATTTTTGTAAAGTAGTAAGAGTCAGAGTGTCCTCCAGCGCCGGCGGACTTTATTCCAGCTGGCCTTCATTACATTAGCCACACACCACTCCATCTTTGCATGGAGAAAGCTCTCCTTTTTCCTCCCCCGTCCTATAAACGCCTAATGCTCTCCTCCCTAATCTTCCGTTTTCACGATTGTTTTCGCGGCCTGTTCAGAACGAGCGCGGGGGACGTCGGGAGGATTTTCCACAATTCCTGCGTTGCCGTGGTAGCCAGGCTCAGGTGGCCCTTGAGTAAATTGAAACAGCGTGAGGGATAAAGCTCGAGAGTGTGTGTGTGTGTGTGTGTGTGTGTGTGTGTGTGTGTGTGTGTGTGTGTGTGTGTGTGTGTGTGTGTGTGTGTATAGGTGGAAGGAGGGAAAGACAGGCTGCTCAAGGATTTGCTGAATCCCTGCACTATCTGAGATAGAGAGCGTAGCCCCACTCATGCTAGGTCAACGCGGTCTCCCGGCTGATGTACCGCGCGTGGGTTAGCAACAGCATACCCGACGGAGCCCCTGCGGGTAACCCCGGTTTTTGCTCCGTTGCAGACTCGTGCCCGGTGTTGTGCAGCGGGAACGGGATGTACGAGAAGGGAAGGTGCGTCTGCCTGCCAGGGTGGAAGGGGGCGGAGTGTAACGTGGAGGAAGGCCAATGCATCGACCCCACCTGCTCCAACCACGGCAACTGTATCCAGGGGATTTGCATATGCAGCCCAGCCTACAAGGGCGTCAACTGTGAACAAGGTAAGACGTTTTCGAGCTAATGAGGCAAACGTTTAATTCGACCCAATTTGCGTTCACCTGAGGGAGTGGCGCTGCTATTTTTAATGTTTACCAGGATTTAGGAGGCTGAGAGGAATTTCGCGTTGATCCATTGCGGTGACTGTCAGGTACCAGCTGGTTCTGCCGACTCTGAACAACTGTACTGTGCGTTTTAATTAGTTCAGGCCAAATTTGCCTACCAATCTGCTGAACGTACTTGTCACGCAGTGTTTTAAAAAAAATGGCGACTTAATATTTTAGAGTCGGCCTACTTTTAATTTAAATAGAGCTTTCACAACTGGAGTGAATGTGCTTTAGCAGAGTCAAAAGGTTTGTGTGAAATCCTTCAGACGCTCAGAAGACATTTTTAAACTCCTTTCTGACACAAAATTTGGATAAATAAACTTGGAGAAGTTGAGTCAATTTCACACTTATTCTGAGTGGGGCCAAATGTCAACTGAGAGAAGCTAAATTCATCTCTTTAAGGATTAGAATGACAGTTGATTTAAAAAAAAAAATATGCATAGCCAGAAAAAAAAAAACAAAATAAATGGAAAAATGTCTTTATATTTTAGCATTCAAGTCTTCATTGGTAGCAGCCTATCAGCGTCCCTTGTCTCAGTGTTATTTGTCCATTTTTCTAGCAAAAGTTTTCCAAATCCATCAGATTGTGAAAATATCTTTTAACCACAGCCATCTTCAGGTCACCTCGCGAACTTTGTATCAGATTTATTTTGAGACTAAATTCGGTTCTGGTGAAGCCATTCGGCTTTTGAATTATATGTAAGCCTGAACTCACCGTGACACTGAAAAATTGGATCTGTGTTCAGCTTTCTTAAGGTTTTGGGGTCAAAACTGACTAGTGTTTGAAACTTTTCGTAGCTTCCTCCATCCCTTCCAAGTCCTGGGTTCGATATCCCAGCTTGGCTTCTTTCTGCACCTTTCATATTTACTCATATAGGACAACTGAACTTATTTCTGAATTTACTTTACTTGAGTGAAGGTGAAACTTCATCTTCATTATTTTAATGTCAACCAGATTATCTGCTTCACTAACACTGTAAGCAAAAATAGACCTACATTAATGCAACCAGATGCAATACAGTGTTGAAATGTAACTAAACTCAACGACATCGTCTCTGACTGACATTATACTTAAAGCTTCATAATGTCTTCCAATTACTTATCTTTTTGTGCCAAAGTATTCTTAATGCCAATCAAACGTGGCTTATTAAATAACTCATATTCAGCTTCTTTTCAACTGCAAGCCTGTGGAATCCCGAGCACGCCCCGAATGTTTCACTACAAACACAGGCTCTCTCTGTTTCTAGCAGGACTTCTTGTTGCGCCACATCAAAACCGGCAAACTGTTTGAATTAGTTATTACATTATATAATTTATCAGCAAATGACTCACAAACTGTTGCCTTGACAGCGTCACAACTTGATGTAACGCAGAAGCCGGGAGATGTGAAGGAAGGGCCTTCTTTGCCAACTGGGCGAAACATGTTGAAACAGTTTTTAGAAGCGGCAAATCAATTATAAATCTTTGAAAGTCCTTATGAGAAATTGGGGTTATTTTTCATACCACACTATGAGTATGTATTATTTTATTCTGTGTACCCATAGATATGGGAAAAAAAAGACTTTTAAAGCTTCCAGAACCATTGGTTGACTCTGAACGTCTCGAAGTTCTTCAGTTCAATCCATCATCGGAAAACATCCTATTGGTCCGAGGTAACTTTGAAGAAGCTGTAGAGATCCACAGCACAGGTGGGAGATTCTGTTCATGAGGGTAACTATTAGCTGTGCACTCCACAAATTTGTCCTTAATGGAAGACCTACAGGGAGAAAGCCATTTGTTGAAAGAAAGCCTTAAGAAATTTCATTTATTGTTTGCCACAAGCAAAGAGTTTAGAGTCAGCAGGTTGGGCTGTCAAGAAATGCCGTGAAACAGGAAGTTGAAGTAGAAGGATTGAGGATTGGTCAAAATTAAGTCGAGTCGCAGTGACTGGTCAGAAAAGAAAGAAATACAGAAAACGTTAATGTAAAAAATTTGCAAATGATGACTTGAATTTGAACGAACAGTTGCAATGGCAAGATTAGGCTGAAATAAACTTGACACTGAGGCAGAGATTTGTTTTCCAGCAGGACAATGATCCTAAGCATACGGCTAGAGCCACTATGGAACGGTTTAGGTTTTCCATGAAGTGCCCAGTAAAAGTCCAAACCGAAGACGTCTAGTAGAGAACCGGGAAGTTAAGACATGAAAACCTCCGATTTCATAGAGATGTTCTCTATGAAATCAGAGAATTCAGCTTTTAGAAGTGCAAAGCTGACAGAGATACTACAAAAGATTTGCACCTGCAACAACAGTGCAACACTCTGCAATACCAGGAGGCTAAACTAATACAGTCATGGCTTTTTAGATCAACTTTCTTTGGTTGAAAAAAAAAAAGTATTTAAATATATTCTTCTCTCCGCTCAAGAATTATTGTTACTTTAACATACAATAAATTAAAATCTGTTTGGAACTTGATGAAATGTGAACCGCTGAAGGCCTATGAACAGTTTGTAAGGCACTGAGATTACAGACGGCCTCTAACTCTCATGAAGCAGATCAGTAAATTACCACAAACAAACAGAACGGAGACCTTGGATTGAATCCATTGAATCCGGCTGTCCCGACCGACTTTTTTTTCCTTCTTTTTTCCTTTCTTTCTTTCTTTATTTTTTGCTGCTGCCTTCAAAGCTGTGTCCTGCACACACCAACTCAGGTGTGTGACCTTCAGCGACTGAGCCGGGTAGAGTTAAGCCGAACTCTGCTGAGCTTTGGCTCTGTGCTCAGGGCTGTAATTACACACACTAACACAGTGTAGCACAGGCCACCCCGACACACACACGCACACACACACACACACACACACACACACACACACACACACACACACACACACACACACACACACACACACACACACCAGGCAAGCCATTTCAGCCCTTATCATAGCCTCAGCTCTAAGTGTCCTATGAAGTGTAATGTTGTGGAACAGATACAGGGATTGTAGCGAGGGTGGTTAACTCCTGGATGGGATGCAAAGAACACTGCTTTCATACTCTGTGAACTGATGATTATAATGAGACGGACCCTCCTGCACCACCGCCACCACCCACACACCCATCCTGTCACTCCCCCTCTTCACCTCTGACTCACTCTTGCTTAGATTTATTTATTTATTTGTATTTATTTGTTCCTCCTCTCCCTTCTGTCTGCAGTGGACTGTGCGGACCCGCAGTGCAGCGGGCACGGCGTGTGCGTGCGCGGCGAGTGCGTGTGCTCGGCGGGTTGGGCCGGAGTGAGCTGCGATGACCCCTTGCCGGCCTGTCAGGAACAGTGTTCAGGGCATGGCACCTATCTGCCGGAGTCCGACACCTGCGCCTGCCAGCCCAACTGGACAGGACCAGACTGCTACACCGGTAAGGTGGTGGCGCAGGGCGGTAGGGGAGAAAATGGCGGAATTAGTCTGCATATGTAAGTTAAAAAAAAAAGTATACTTGACAAGTTTGCTAGTTTTATTTTCTTTTAAAGGATGAGTTTTTGCAGGTAATATTTATTCCCTTTGGATGTGAGACATTAGTGGAATTGAGGTACGGCTGTGTGTGTGTGTGTGTTGTCATTTATAAATACAATTTCCCCACATGGCTCTTTTCCTGTAACGTTCCAAAGCACACTTATGCACCAGGACTGATTTCGCTTTGCATTGACAGTCATACGCCTCCGTACGCTCACTACACACCAACCACTTGGACACGCATTCATTCCCCTTCAGCTGAATGAGGGGAAAAACGTAGAGCTCAGTGCTGCAAGCTCTGTCAGATACTCAGAGAAACAGTATTTAAAGGCCTGATGCTCTTTATGCCATTACTGTTTATGTATCTACACTGTAGAGCTGAAACGATTCATCTGACTAATTGTGAAAAATTTAAATAATCATCAATTGGTTTTTGTAATTGATTATTTGTTAATTGGAGTGTACATAGTTTGAAAAAGGAACATTGCTAAAAAAACAAGCGTATTCAGAGCAGTAATTAAGACAGAACTGTACTAAAACATAGATCCAGTGTTGGATTTAAAATAAAAACATCTTTGTAAATAGGTTTTAGCCAAAACTCCTCAAGTGGCATGGTTTTGGCTTTACTAAGTTCAGATTTACTTATTTTATTAGTTAAAAATTTAATTCATTTGCTTGTTTATTTGCATCTTTTAACTTCTTTTTGATATTGTATAAAATGGTGTATGTGCTTAAATAAAACACTCTTTTAAGTCAACCATTTTTTAAAACTGTGATTAGTCAGTTATTCGTCAGAATAATCGATTACTAAAATAATTGTTACTTGAGACCATGAAGAGGTTCACTGTAGGACCTACAGAGACAAACAGCTCAGGTGAGAAAATACTTTGACTGAACAACTTACAGTGATTCACTCTAAAAATCTAGCCTTTATGTAAAAGTGATAAAGAGATTGTAATAGACAAAAGAGACAATAAAACATTCTGCTGCAAGCCAATGTTGAGTTGTTGGGTCACGTTTCTAGAGAGGGAACAGGAAGGCTGGTGAGAGTTGATGTGAAGATGGAGCTGGATACATGACAGTCGTGGAAGAAAATCTGTTAGCGGTTGAAAAAACTTGAAACTCTACTTTCCAGCAGGAAAATAACTACAAACATAAAGTCATAACTTAAACAGAATGGCTTCGATCAAAGCATATCCATATTTTAGAATTGCCAAGTCAAAGACCAAACTTAAATCAAATTGAAAATTTGTGGCAAGACTTAAGAATCCATATTCACAATTACTCTTAAACTATTTTGCCACACCTTAAAAGAGCCCCACCATGTAAACAAAGCAAAGTAAACAATAAAATACATCCTCGTTTGTGTCTCTTCCCAGTATCGCTACTTTTCTCTGCTCTCACAAATCCCTGTTCTCAGTAATCACACGGCGACAATACAGAAACAGGCAGCGAGGGAAGCCATTGTGCCAAAGCTACTCAAGTCCACGCGTCGCCGTGTTTTAAAACGTCGAACGCGGCTCGGTGGAAAACGCACTGTGCAAAGTGTCCTTGTCCTCACGGCGTTGGCAAAAAGAGAGGAGTAAAAGCCATTGTAAGCCAGGCTTTTCTCTCTTTCTGCCACACTTACAACGTTCAGCTTGGGAGCGGCTCCTTTTCAGAAGCTCTGCAGACGACCCGTGGCAGCGGCTGCTCTCAGGCCCGTATTACGGCGATATAGCTCATGATAATGATGGGACATGGCTGAATATCGGAGATATGAGCCTCCTCTGCCTCTACCTGCTGGCCTTTTAATCAAAAGGCTCTGGCGATTCCAGGTTCTGGTCTTGTTGAGGCGTGGCTAAGCTAATGTAATTCTAATAGAGAGCCTGAAAAAACATCTTGAATCCACTTTTAGCTCCCTCTCCATGCTATGTATATTTAAATTGAAATAACTTTTTTTTTCTTTTTACTGCAGCTGGATAAGTAGGTTTTGTGTGCCTCCAGCACTTTGCTCTCTTTACTGATGGATGAGGCTTTTCCTCTGCAGAGAGAATGAAAGTTGCAGAGAGGGAGAAAGGTGGTGGTGAGGGGGTATTTTAAGGGATGTTGCAAAAAGAGAAGGAAGCCTGAACAGAGCGAGCCGACGGAGGGAGAGAGAGAATGGAGAAACGTGGCGAAAGAAGGGGTATTATCGCACCCTCACTAAATCTGATCGAAATGTCAGAAAGGAATGATGGAGCTGAACCGGAGTCTCTGTGGCTTAAATATCGCAGCGCAAATACGAATCATTTGGCTTTTATTATGAGTCTATTCACTCCTCTCCTCCTTAAGGCGGCTGAACTATTAGAGGTGAGGAGATTATGTGTTGTGAGAAAGTACATTTTTAAAACTCTGAGGTTTTGCCTCCCGTTCCCCTTCCCCCCCACCTCACCGCCCCGTCTTTCTCTCACCTGCATCCGAAAGCCCACCTTCAGCGCTAAATTAGTAAACTCTGTGTCCCCTGTGTCTGTTTTAACTGCTTTGTTTTTCTTTACAGTGCTCGTTTCCTCCATCTGTTCCTCTCCCTCCTGGTTCTTCTCGTCCTCTCACACTAACACGCGTTTTCCTTTCTTTCTTTTTCTTGTTTTTTTATCCCCCCTCCTCCACTCCCTCCACATACATCTCCGCCCACCTGTTCTCCAGAGCTGTGCCCGGTGCCATGTGGCAGCCACGGCGTTTGCTCCGAGGGCCAGTGCCAGTGCGAGGAGGGCTGGATCGGCGCCGCGTGCGACCAGAGAGCGTGCCACCCGCGCTGCGAGGAGCACGGCCAGTGCCACGACGGGACCTGCATCTGCCAGCCGGGCTGGGAGGGGGAGCACTGCAACATCGGTGAGCGCCGCTTGTCGCTTGGGTTGTCGTCTCGACGTTTCGATCGGTGGCGTTTAACACAGAAAGGTGTCAGACTTGAAAGCTGATTGTTTATTTATTTTTTTACATAATTTCCCATGTTTCCCTCCACAGTTACTCACGATCTGGATGTCGTTGTGAAAGGTAATTTCGCTTTATTGAAGGCTTTAATCTTTTTTTTTTTTGTTTTAGAACATGTGTGTCAAACTCGAGGCCCGGGGGCCAAATCTGTCCCTTTGTAGCTGTTTTATGTGGTCCTACATCATTAAGTCCCTCCGGTTTTTCACAGATCCTCCAAATTCACACAAAGTCAACAGATCCCCACATTTGTTTTTTGATTTTACTGCAATTTTTTCTTTCAAAATTGGTCAAAAACATTGGAATTAAGTTATAGTCCATGATCGACATGGCAAGTGATAAAAAGTCATATTAAATATCATACATTAGCACAAATATCATAACATTTCCTTACAAATATCTCTAACATAGCATCACAAAATATGCAATTTTGATTACAAAAAAACATAAAAAGAATCACAAAATCCTGGTGGGACAACTACTTATTAATATTTTAACAGTTAAGTGGATTTTATCAAACCGGCCCTTTAAGAAGATTCAGATTGTTGATATGGCCCAAAATGGAGTTTGACACTCCTGGTTTAGAACATAAAAGTGCATCTAAATAGCTTTGGATATCTTTAAAAATATATATTATTTCCTGTATATCAATTCACAAACTGCAAATACAATATTTATTAGATTCAGGACAAACATAGTGATATATTTGCTTCCAGGTAATTAAAGTGTTACATAACACCAACATTTAAAGGGATTCTTAATACAGGAGTGTTTTGTCGGGCCATGTTACAGCCTGTAAAATGAACTAGATTACTTCTGACTGTAATCAGAGTCTTCTACATCCTCTACAAGGTCATTTCTAAAGAAGCTGACTGTTACCTCAAGCATATCAATGGAAAGTTGAGTGAAAGGATAAAGTGTGATAGAAAACGGTGCAAACAACGGAGATAACTGAAGCTTTCTAGGATTGTGAATCATTTGGTGGCGGGGGGAGTCATGTGAAAAAATGTTAATCTCCTAAAATACATTTTGCTTTTTTTGTCAAACCTTAACTATTTTATAATTAGACAAAGAGAGATAAAGCATTTTTTAAGTAAGAACTTTCATAGTTGGTTTGGAAACACTTTCCAAACCAACATGACACTATCTAAAAATTGTCCACTCGTCTTTGCTAAACTGTATTAAGAACAACCTGCTTACAGTCCTTCCACATCATTGTAGTTGGATTTAGTTCTGTACTTTAACTAGGCCACTTGAAGAAACTTTCAGAGGTGGATTTGTGTGTGTTGGATTGTTGCTCTGCTACATAACCAAGGTGTGGCCTTGGTGATTTTGATAGAAAGGTTCATCACTGTTCAATATTTTCCCCATTGGTGCCTCGTTGGTCCCAAAGACCGATGACTAATAAACGTCAGTGAGTTTGTTTCTCGCCATCTTACACGATGTTCTGCTTTCCGAGGCCATTTAGCCCACGAAATGTTCTCAGGAAGGTTCTGTTGCAGTAGTGTCTTAGTTCTTCAGGTCGGGCAGTAATCAGATCTGAGTGTGACGAGAGAAACTGAACAAAAATGTATCTAATCACTGTGAATTCATGACTAAACAAGTAAGACAATTAGTGCTCCACCAGGATCAGATTGGTCTGGATAGCTATTTTTTCTGTTTAAGAAATTCAATCATCTTCTGAAAACTGTTCAGATTATAAACACTTCTTACTTACAAGTCTTTATGTAACTTATTGAATTGAATTCCTGAAATAGATTACCTTCAGAAACATATTATAATTGACTTAGAAACATGTTCACCTGCAAATGCAAAAAACACAATGTGTGTGTGCGTGTGTGTCTGTGTGTGTGTGTGCGTGTGTGTATGTGTGTGTGGGACCTGTCTTTTTAGACGGCTGCCCAGGGTTATGCAGTGGTCACGGACGCTGTACCCTGGAGCAGAGTGGCTGGCGCTGCATCTGCCAGGCTGGATGGAGTGGGCCAGGATGCAGCGTTGTCATGGAAACTGACTGCAGTGATGGAACTGACAATGACGGAGGTGACATTTTACATCATCTATCATATTATATCTCTCCTCTTCTTTTTTTTTCTTCTCACTGCTATTACCTCTTCCATCCCCGTCTCATCGGCAGATTGTCCGTTCCGTTCCAATCATCCTCATCGCCATTCTTCTCCACTATAAAAGGTCCTCCTCGTCGTTCCTTCCCCTCCGTCTCTCTGTGTTATCCCGGTCCCGCTGTGAGTCCTGCTGCCCGTTATTACAGCGCGTTGAATATGTATTTGTGCTCGCGCACTCAAATCACAGCTAAATACCTTGGCGTGCGCGCCACCTGCCAGGATAAAAAGACACCTTTTCAAGACTAAATGCAGAAACCCACGCAGAAGATTTGCTTTTTTTTATTGATTTAAAGAAACCTCCGAACTAAAAAAAAAAGGGAGAAAAAAAAATGGTGAGAGCTGACTCAGTCATGTACTGTAGCTGTTTATTCACTTCTCCAAAAGAAAGGAAGAAAGAAAAGCATGAAAATAACATTTCAGACACAGATGTGCTCATTACGGTTACGTCCTCGCCATTTCGGTCCCATCGGCAGCTCATCTCCGACACACACCCGGGTTCCCGTGCAGCGCAATATCACACCGCTTTCAACTTTGCCCCGTTCGCTTTGAAACTCCATCAAATATCCATTATACACACATGGTTGTTAAGGTGCTGCTATAATCCATCACTGCAAACAAGGTAGGGTTGCCTTTGTTTTGGATGGAAAGCTCGCTCTTGTGTTTTTTTTTTTTTTTCGTTTTGTTTTGTTTTTTCTCCTGTTTTGTTCCAGATTTGTGCAGAGAGGTGTTTGAATCTGCAGCAGCAGGAAGCCTCAAACACACTTTTCTGTTGGCGCAGGGCTTCTGATAGCTACAAAGTAACCGCTTTTTTTTTTCTCGCACATTGTTTACCAAAGCCGCACGACTGACTCAGCCGACGCTTCAAAGTGTCAACGTTGATGGCTGCTCGAAACGTGAGTCACGGCTTCTTATTCCGGATTACAACAGTGGAGACCCGAACTGTAAACCGGGAGGCCGGCGACGGGAGGAAACGATCCGTGGCATTATCTCGGTTTTCGTTTTTATTATTATAGCCAATAAAGCCGTAAATGCTTTATTGGGAAATATTTCAGATGAGCCACTATCGCCCTGATTATCAAATAGCATAAAATTGCTGCGTGAGCCTTAGCGGACTACTTCCAATCGTGGCGTTGGCTGCTTAGAGTTCTTCTGTTTAGTTCTGGTTATGTTAAAAGAATGACTACCTGACAAAACCTTAAAAGAATTACTCAGACAACTCTTTCTCTGCCTCTGACTCTGTGTGCAGCCTTTCAAACACTATATTTCCTACCACTCAATTCAGTCCTCTGCCTTAATTGGCAGATACACTGTTGGCTCTCATAGGCCTCCCTCTCACAACTGTCTTATTTTTCCTTTCTTCTTCTTCTTCTTCTTTTTTTTCCTTTCAAGACAGACAGAGATGGAAAGATGCTATCTTTGGCAATCAGACGGGGAGAAAGTTTGAGGAGAGAGTGATTTATGTTACCTGAACAGCAACAATAGAAGAAGAAATGTATTATTTTTGATAATAATAATAATACTACTAAAAAAAGAATAGCTTCTTCTGCACTCGAGTTGTGCAAGAAAACCACATCTGCCTCTCAAAGCTGCCATCTCTCATATTGCTTTTAATGACAATGATATTTCAAATTCAATTAATAGTCTGCTTTCAAGTTCAAACAGCATCTCTTATGGAAATTACCCATTGTGGCGCGCTACCTTTTGTAGGACGAGGTTATAATAGAATATTGTTGCCCTTTAGCTCCCCGCTCCGCGGTCAGATGCATTTAAATGTCAGCGCTGTTTCCTGCCTTTTTAGAGCTGCGTTCAAAATAGGGAAACACGAATACCGGACCGGCTCCCATTACCTGTCGCCTCGGTTTGTGTTTGTGGCCCCCATTGTTTACGCTCGACTTTTATGGATTACACTCAAGTGACGCTGGGGGGGTGAGGAGGAATTCTGAGCATATTTATAGGGTTATATGGCGTAATTGCCAGCTGATGACCCATAATGAATTTTATTGTAGTGATGAAGATGCACAGGTAGTTCATTATCGTAGATTTCATGAGCTCCAGTAGGAACACTTGAGTATTTGTCATGTAGGTAATGTTGTAAAATCTCAACTCGGACTGTGTAGTTTCACGTTGACCCTTAAAAAAAAAAGAAAAGCCTTGTATTGTTTGCACTTGTTGAAAAGCAGTCACAAATCTTTTTATGTTTATTTTTGGGACACTTTTTCCACAGTTATCTTTCCGTCTTCTCATTTTCAATAGAAGGTTCATTTTGTTTGTCAAGCTACTTAACTCCAACCTGAGTCATTCAAGTGGGAAAAGGCTTCCAGTCTTCAAAAATTTTGCAAAACAAGAACACATTTAAATTGATCTCTTTGGCCCTGTGTCAAGTATTTCCACTTGTTTCCTTTCAGACGTGCTTCCAGACACTGTTTTCGTCAGAGTCCTCACTTTTAATTCAGCTAAAAAAAACACACTTGATGTTCTCGTAAAGGAAAACTGGACATGGTAGAAGCTGCATCTCTCTAAATTTGAAGGTTATTGCTGTGGACTGTATAAGGATCTCTTATGGTGGTCTGTGTTGCAGCCGATCAGAAAGGCGTTTTACTGAAAACACTGTTGAGTTTCTGTGTTTAAAGAGGATTCCCAGGGTTGTCTGTGATGCTCTTCATTCAAAGCGTCGTTCTTTGTTCGATGAGCTCAAGAGTCTCCATAATGGTCCCCAGACCAAAACACTGAACTAAGCCGAATGTGAATAGAGCCAGAGCAATTTGTCCACTCTTAGTTTTTGAACACCCCCATGCACAATATCCAGGAATAAAAACTGGAGAGTCATTTTGATGAGTGAAAAAGCTTAATCTAAATATAAAAATATAAATAACGTTCCAGTCTCTTTGAGTTCAGTATTTAAGTTTAGCCGTGATGTTTTTTTTGCCTACTTTACTTTTTAAGTTGATCAGTGTGTTGAGGAAGATTTAGTTGACCAAAAATATGAAAGGGCTTCACATTTCTTTCGGCCATTTTTCTGAATTGCAAAGCAAGACAGTAACTTGGAGGATAACAATTGGCGGCATTATGTAAAAGCAACATTTTGAGCTTTGCATCATGTTATGTTTTTCCCTCATCAAAAACATTCTAGAAATTCTCTTATCACTCTTGGCGACCATTTAGTTGAACAAAATGAGTATTGTAACCAAGCGTCGCCTTCGAGGAGGAAGCTCTTCCTCGTAGCTTCAGTTTTCAAACTACTGCCTCACAGACCACTCCTCCCCCATGTCTCTTCCACTCAACTCCTTCAGACTAGCCAGCAGCAATTAGCAAACACCTGTTGGAACGGCACATCTGCTGAGCTCACTATACCAGCTACATCTCAGTGCAACGCTGGTAAAACCGTTAAAGGCTTAATGGAGAAATGTTGTGATGAGATGCTGAAAGCAGAGTGTTGGAAAGAGCAGGAGCTTCTTAAAGAGACAGAGGCCCCATTTCAAATTAGGAAGTCAAATGTATTTTAAGTCATGTTTGATATATATGGGATTTTTATAGATTTTTTGAAAGTGTCTGGGAAACATATAATGCTGCCCCCTTTAAAACTCTAACGAACAGAATCAGAAAAGCAATGTTATTGTTATTCAAGTAACTCAGGTATGTGATGATATAAAGAAAAGCAACAAAATATTGTAACTGTGAAAAACCAAGTTAATAAAAATAGAATCTTTCAATATATTAGTGTTGTTTTTGCACTTCGTTAGCAGGGTGCCAAAAATTACAGAGGGCGCTGTATTTAATTACCATGAAGTCAGTCACTTAAATCATCAATTATCTGAGCATGACAAAGACGCTCCCATCTCGCCTCCATCGAAGTGAAACATGTAACGTCTCTAACATCCTGTGCTCTCCAGACGGACTGATCGACTGCGTGGATCCGGACTGCTGCGAGCAGCTGAGCTGCGGCTCCGACCCGCTGTGCCACGGCTCGGCCGACCCGCTCGCCCTGCTGCAGCAGAGCCCGCTGCCCGCCGGCGCGCCCGGCACCACGCACACGCACAGCTTCTACCGCCGCATACGCTTCCTCCTCGGCAAGGCGGCCACACACACTCTCCCGGGAGACGTGCCCTTTGATACCAGGTATGCAACTTGTTTACTCGTTGCATGCGCGGCTCTGTACGTGCCGCCGCATTCTTCCACGGGGTTTGCTTTCGCACGTCTCTGTCCTTGAATTGTCTCGGCGGGCATTAAGCCGAAAGGAGTGAATTGCAGCTTATGGAGCATTTGTGTTAATAAATTACGACGTCCACTTTGCTGTTGTTTGTTTAATGAATGTGTGTGTGTGTGTTTGCATGTGAATGAGGCCTTTCATGTGTTGGCACGCCTTCGCATACATCTTAGTGATGCTGTGTGACCGGGGAGACTAGGCGTTGAACGCTCCGTTCACCGCTGTTAGTGTCAGACTACAACTACAGAGTTTTTGTTTGTTACGTATTAATGCTTTATCTGTCATTCTGTTATGCCAGTCACTGAGGTGTCGCCATGAATTTTTCTGCAAAAAATGCGCCTATCCTTTGCATTATTATGGCCGACGAAGTTTCGGATGAAAAACAAGCAGTGATGGGTTTCTGAAAAATGGGCAAACGCACATCTCGGTTTTATCCTGTGGAATAAACAAATAAATTAATTATGTGCCAGTTTTTCTAGTGTTTTTTTTTGTTTTTTTTTTCAGTGGAGAAATCAATGGCAGCTTTCAGGATGCTAGTAACAAACGGGCCGATGCAGTCACCCGCAGAAACCTCACCATTCTTCATCTAGCCTCTGTTTCTGGTGTAATAGATATTCCTTCATTAAAGGGCTGTGTGTGGGTGTGAATGTGGAGAGTCTCTTTCCAGCTCCGGTGCTGATCATATCTATGTGCAGCTTTCAATCCCTTCCACCTTCTGGTTCTTATCCATGACCTTAATTCATGATGTTTGATTTCTTAAAAGTCAGGAAAAGACATGTATGTTGATCAAATCAATTTTACTTTGTCATCCAACAAATTTGTGTTGCACATCTTTTTCACTGAGTGTGAATGAGTTTGCTCCTATGAACTGACCTTTTATTGACCTATTTTTACGTGTATTAACTCATGTAATATGTAATCATCTATCATTTGGGGGATTATGGTTAGATTATTGGGAGTTACTTTGAACAGACATCACTGTGAACTCAACAGGAACAAAATGACCAGTAAACATTTGAATCACATAAATCCAATTCAAGAGTTGGAATTAAAGTTTGCATGTCACTTTAAAACTTTCTAAGCAAGTTCCTATTTCAAGAATCTTTCATGCAGTGAACCTTTGCTATTCACTGGTATTGGTCCACAATCGCCACAAAAATCTGCACATACTCTAAACTAAAGACATTGTAAATGCCTGATTTAATCATTTAACCACCAAATGTACCTTAATATGTTCACAGTGAATACCATCTTAGCACTACCTAAAGAGAGAATATCCCTAACTTAATCATCATGGAGGCACTGCCATGATTGGCTGCTTTCAAGTAAAAATAACTTTGACTTCCCTTGACACATTTTCAATTGCTTTTTTCTACTCATTTCAAACAGAGCCGTATAGCTTTAGGTTAATCCCCTGGGTTCTCTTGAGAAAGTTTGGTGGTTTTTGAAAACCGACGCTCCTTCAGAAATGCCACATTACTGATGTGTGGTTTTATTAGCAAGGTCTGCTAATGTCCTGTCTGGCACATTGGAGGACATCCACAATAGCTACAGGGACGCCAGCAAGGGACATTTAAGTTTGGTCTATTGTAAATGATGGGAATCAAAGACTAAGAGATGTGGAAAAGAATGGAAAAAATGATTGACAACAAGACAAGCTAGCTAGATAAACTTGCAGTTGTGTTGTTTTAGCGACACAACTAGGTATGCAGAGTTTCTTAGTTTAGATTTACTGCTAGGTAAGTTCTAGAAAAAATGTGTTAACTCACAACCCTGTGCTTAGAACAGTTGAACATTTAATATCATGCTGGTAATAACAGCAGTGTCTTCCTTTCGGTTGCCTACTATGTCTAATGTTGCTTCCTTCATTGGCAATGACAAAACATAGACGTATGAAACGTTCTGGATCCTGAGGTCTCAGATTTCAGGTTCCATTTGCTCTTTCAACCTTTCACCATCAGCCGGCATGACAGTCACTTCACTCAGGAACTGCTGTGTGGATGAAATTTACCCGCCACTTCATAAACCAACCCTTATGTCCACAGTAATAAGTGCTTTGGTCAAGCCTCGATTGTCTTCGTTTGACCATTGCACATGCTGCTGAAGACACACCGCAAATTTATGTACAACAGCTAAAAAACTGCTTAGCAAAAAAAAATGCTTCTTCTCCTATTTGACACAGTCCTCCTTCAACAGGAGATTAAAGTTTGCTTTTTAAATGACAAGATGTTGAGGCGTCGTCGAGGATGAAGCTATATTTATGGCCTGTATCCTGGCAATCTCTGGCAGACTTCTCCGAGCGATACAAGAGAAAAGCACTGAGCAGAATAAAGGCGGCTGCTTATTCTTCCAACACAAGGTCATTTGGCTAGTGCATGACAATGTGCTGCTTTCTTCAAACAATGATTATGCTCTCCGTCATTGTGAACCTGTCATGTCTCCCTGCTTATCTCTATTTTTTCTCCTCTCTCTCTCTTTTATCTCGCCACCTTTGTTTTGACAGCCGTGTGTCTGTGATTCGAGGGAACGTCGTGCTGCAGGACGGCTCGCCTCTAGTCGGAGTCAACATCACCTTCCCACAGCATCCCGAGTACGGCTACACCGTCAGCAGGAAGGACGGCAGGTAGAGAGCGCAGACGAGCACATTAGAACGGATCGCGCCGCCCTGAACGTTAGCCTGACCACGTCTCGCTCTGCTTTGACTCCAGTTTCGACTTGGTGACTTTTGGCGCCATGTCTGTGACCGTCATGTTCCAGCGCCCGCCCTTCCTGCCACAGACACGCACCATATGGACGCCAAACAACAACTTCCTGGTTTTAGATCATGTGACCATGGCCAGGGAGGAGGCTGAGACGCCGAAATGTGACATCAGGAGCGTTCTGAGTCCCTATCCCTTGGTCCTGCCTTACCCGCTCCCCAGATACACAGGCGCATGCACAGAGAAAGGCCCCGCCGTGCCTGAGCTACAGGTACGACATGTTGGCACAGTGGCTGCATTTCCATCGAACATAAAGTTGCGCAAATTGGAATTGCGAAAATACATTTGCTTAATGGAAACACGGCAGTTTCAGAAGTTGGTGTATTTTGCAAAAACTGTAATTGAAAACATGTTTATTTGTAGCCACTAGGAGGAGCGTCTGGCTCCCCCAGACGTCTCACAGCGTCACACAGTTCATCAAAAGTTTAGCTTGTCATTCTGAAGTGTTGAACTCATAGCGCGTCTGTAAAATTGCCAACAACCATTTCCCCAAAAAAACGCACATGCAAGTAGCCGCAGTCATAATTATAAGAAGCCGACGTCTTCTCTGACGGCTGGTCTTCTCTGACGGCTGATGATGAATGCTGTGCTGTGGCTGAAATATGAACACTGTCTTGATTTTTAAAGACTTATTGGGTGCAATTTTAATTGCATTTTAATTTAACGGAAACATCGCTATTGCAAAATTGTGTTTTATCGACATTAGCAGAACATCAAAAAAGGTTTTAGGTTTGTAAAGGAAACACAGCTTTCTTAAATAATTGTCTAATTTCAGTTTTGGAGATTATGCACCATAAAAGATCAACTTTACAGATCTAATGATAAGCAGACCACACAAACTAGAAAAAGCAAAATTTGTAATAGTCTCTAGAAATCGAAATGAAAATAGGAATACTGGCACAAAAATAAAGACTATTCACATTAGACCTTTAAAAAGCAGGAATGATAGTGATACGTGCGAGTTCCTTCTTACGGGAAAAAAAAAAACAGAATACAACTAAACTGGCAGAGTGCAGAATCTCTCGGTGGTGGAAATAAACGATCGGTGGGAAGGTTATTTTCTGCTCTGAGAAAGCATCAATCTGCAACTGAAAAAGCAGCTCAGAGCCTCCACTGTCTGATGCAGCGGCTGAGAGGAGGTGTCCGTAATGGAAGTCAGCCAAAATCCTCATCTTGCAAATCTTAGTATGGGATTGGAGCTTTTAAATGATTTATTTGAATATTATCACCAAGCAAGTGATGCAAGTGATTGAAACTCTTTGAAACAATATTTGAAAATTCTTCATCCCAACTACTGGGAATATACGTGAGACTTTGAGTCAAAGAGGGAGACATTTTTACAACCAGAACTGAATGTGTAGTTTATAGCTACTGATATAAAACAGCTAGAGGCATTTTTAAAACATGTTATTTGCTCTCATCCTCACAAAGTCAAAATTATACATATAGACTCAAATGTTTATTTGATATTTATTTAATATCTAGATATCTCTAGAAGTTGAACTCTCACCTCAGTCGTTTTGTAATCATCATTCAGACTAGATGTGTGTCCTAAAATTTGAGTTAATTCCTTTCTGTAGCTTGATTTTTCTGGCACAAATTCTAAAGGACTGAGATTCCGGCACTGCTGGAAACTCAATATTCACCTTTTTATCATTCTAAAACCAGTTCTGATGTGGATTTTGAATTATGTGAAGGTTTGGTAAAGGTTTTACCAAAACAGTCACCCAGAAGTTAAAGAAAACATGTTATGACATTCAAGAACAACTTGGGAACCTCCATCTTTCAACCTTATAATAAACTGGAAGGTGTCACTTTCCACAGCGAGGCAAACTGACCAAAAATGGAGTTAATGTTCCAGAATATTCAAGCTCCAGCTTATAATTCTCTAAAGAGACAATAATTAATCTTTTGGAAACATTTGGAGGGGAAAAATTATTCTTGGATGACTCGAAACGTGGCTTTCAAACTTCACCTCATGAATCAAAAGGAGGCTGAAAACTGATTTTGGAGTAAATAAAGAACAACACCAGAGCTGTTTAGCCTCAGACCCAAGGACAATTATTGGAATATGCTTAATGAGCTCTACTGATTCTGATAATTAGTAAAATACTCTTGAATTACTCTAGGACCTTGTGGCATTTCTGAAACATCCAAGGTTACTGAGGACAATAGAGTCTGCATGTATTATTCTGAATCAGTATTGGCGAGCTAAAATGTGAATACATGTAAACCTGAGCACGCAATCCATTCTGTTTTCAGACAATTAAAGTTGTGTGCGCCATTATATGTCCGCCCTGAAAATCTTCCTCCTTTGTCAGACTTGGAAAAGATTCGCAATCTGACTTTGTACTCTCTCTCACTCTCATTTGGATAAACAATTTTCAAACATTGCTCTTAAGAATTTCAATCACTTGCGTCACTTGCTTGATGAAAAATATTCTCTAAAGTCAATTGGATTCATCTTCTGAGTGAGCATTAATTTGCACTTCACTGTGCTTCATTTAACATTTTCCTGAGAGGCTTAAAAAAAACTCCCCAAAAAAGTCATCCCTCATGATGGGAAGAAATAACACAATCAAACATCCTTGTGAAACCTGCACACAATGTGACAATATATGTAGATCAGTAACAATAACCCCTAGACACAATTTGCTACAGCTCAGCAACAAACAAGCTGAGTCCCAAAGGATTTTGCAAATTTAGCTCATTTCCTATTTACATCATGTAAAGAAGAAATGAGCATAATGCAAATATGCGCTTCCTCCATACACTTCCTAACCACAAAGGCAAATTAGGTGTCTGGAAGGCAGATGTAAAGGTCAGCCTGTTGACTTTCTATTTATTGTTTAACATGAATAGAATAAATAAACTGAACAAACTTAACCATATATGCTCTCTGACCAAAAGTGCTACAATTCAATACGAGTTACTAAATATCTAAATACAGTTTTATCTGGAATTTATGGACTAACATGCATGAAATAGTTTAAATAAATGATTTATTTATTTTCATCCTTGCCCGTCAAAGGCAGTGGGCATGGCTAACACAGCCATGCAGTAGATGATTGATTGGTTTTTGATTGAGTTTCTGCGCAGGTTAACCAATCAACCAACTTTAATTACTTTAGTTGTGAGCTACAGCAAAGACATAGTTGAAGAAATAATAAAATGGCATTATAAACATTTTACTCATCATAAAGTTTTATTGTAATTAAAGATTGCTGTACTACTGCTGTATTTTAAATAAAAACAAAATCACTTTTGGTTCTCGATATTCTCTTTTGCATTGGAGGTAGACCTCCACCCTTACTATTTACTCACTAGTTCCTCTTGAAACGAAAGCTTGAGACATCCACCACTTTGTATGGCACTTACTGCGTTTCCATCGACTGCATCATTGCATAATTTTGACATTTTGAAAATAAATTCGCTAAATGGAAATACAGCAATTTTGAAAAAAAACAAACAACAACATAAGGTGTTTACTAAATGTGTGCACCCAAATTAGAAAACAACCTAATGCAATAACCACCACCAAAGAAAAAGTGAAATTCTAAATATATTAAATGAAAACATTTAAATAAATACTAACACTGAGAAAAAGGTGGGGGAACCTCCACAGTCAATAACAGGATGTTGCCACTGACACAAGCCACAAAGAAGAAGATGACAGGAAGTAGCTGGAGGATAACTTGGCACATGAACAAACTTATTCATGTGTGATTTTAATTGTGTGTGCTTTCTATTTCATAAACCATAATTGCAACATTTTATTTTTTTCCAACATCAGTGGAATACCAATGAAAGTTTTTCTCACATTTCTAAAGAAAGTTCAGCTAGAGAGGAGTGGCGTACTTTGATTTGAAAAAGATTGATCTCAAATCCTTCATTTCTTTCCAACAAGAACATGATTTTTAATTTTAATATTTTTTTACTTGAAAATGTCAGATTTAATTCCATCAACACTCTGTCTGTGATTTGTTCTGGCAGACTTTGAAGAATTGGACGGGATTTGTAGAAAGAGACAAACGAGAGAACATTTTATTTCGTCAATGAACAAAACCCTCACACAAAAGAGACAGGAAGCAGGGAAGGCCTGAAGAAAAGCAGGCCGTGTTCCAGCATGTTCCACCCATGACCTAAACGGGAGATGAACTCGCTGAGAATGGTGTGAACAAACAAAAACAGCATGATTCTTATTTCTTTAATTCGAACACTAATAAATCTTCTGCAAGATAATAAACTAATATCAACTAGAATGACTTTGAGGCATCTTTCAGTCTAGTAGTTAAATAGAAAAAGCACGATCATAAAACCTTTGAGTTCTTCCTGTACATTCTGTCCTGCAGTTTTCTTTCCCTTAACTCGCCAATAGCTGTTCTTTCACCAGCTCATTTTCCAAATGACAGTTTTGATGAAACTGTCATTTGTCTCTCTCTTCCTTGCTGTATGTCTCAATCCGTCCGCCCTTCGTCCTGTTCTCTCCCCAGGCGGTTCAGGAGGAAGTCTCCGTCCCAGGGGCCTTTCTGAAGCTCAGCTACCTGAGCACCCGCGCCGCCGGCTACTCCTCGCTGCTGCGCATCCTCCTCACCCCGCCGTCCCCGTCCTCTCCCGTCTCTCCTCTGGGCGGTCTGTCCAAGGTGCACGTCCGCGCGTCCGTCCAAGGACGGCTGTATCAGCGGTGGTACCCCGCGGGGCCCGGTCTGGTTCACAAGCTGGTCTGGAACAAGACTGACGTCTACGGCCAGGAGGTCTGGGGGCTCACTCACGCAACTGGTAGGTGGAATATGGAATGAAGTGATGCCTCTTTATGTGAGGAAACACAATAATAAAATTAAAAAAAACATATGGGCCCTGTAGAGCTTTTCAGTTTGCTTTGCAAGTCTTCCACCTACTCATTTCTCCTTTCATCGTTGAAATAAAGCAAGCAGCCGCTCAAAGAATATTAATATTAGCAATATAAAGAGAATGTCTGGTTCTTGGAAAGTGTGCGAACTTCTACATCTGTAGACTTTCTGTCAACTTTTTGCTGTTGCTGTACTTGATGTTCCATTACCTGCTTTAGCTATGCATAGCGGCTCATGATATAAAGCTTCAGTTGCCTTCTTACTTGCAGTGCTAAATTTATGAACTCCTTTCTGCTGTGACCGCAGTTCATTCAGCCTTTTATCAAAAACCTCCTGGGGCTTGTAAGGCAACGCAATGGTGGTGGAGCAACTTCAGATCCAGCCCATGAAAATCCAAGCTTTAAATAATCATGGTCATGCTTCTTCTTTTTTCTTTTTTTTTTTTTTTTTTATTTTGCTTGCCCCAGACTTTGTCTCCTTTGCAATAAGAGTGTGAGCTGAGCAAGTGGTGTGGGTTTTTTAACTTGACTCATACATTGGTGAGCCGTAGAAGGATCTTATTAATGTTGGTACAGGTGAACCTGCTGTGCAAGAGCCTCTTCCAAATCGTCCAGTTTGAGGGACAGGTGGTGTGCGCAATCCGCCATGAGTTGTAAAAATTTGGACAGGGAACGAGGCCAATACTTGGGGAAGACTTCAGTGCATCAGTTGTAAACCTATCTTTGCTCACCACAGCTTTACGTCCTGAAGATCTATTAATTTGTCTCTAACATAGGCTTGGTGAAAGTGGTCAAATGTCCACAGTTTGTTTTTCTGGTTTATTGTTTTTCCCTCCTGTTGCATCCCCCTCTGAAGAACTCTGGCGCCCCCTAGAGGACGCAAGCCCTAGACCTGCCACACTGTTGCTTGCATATCCATCAAACTCAAGGCCCGGGGGCCAAATTTGGTCCGCTGTAGCTTTTTATGTGGTCCTCTAGACTCCAAATTGCATCAACGTTTTACATAAATCTGCAAAATGCATGCAAAATCAACAAATTTCCACATTTGTTCTGATTTTACTGTAAATTTTTCTCAAAATTGGTCAAAGACTTTGAGTTTAGATCACTGCTGCCTCATCTTTACTTGATGTCAAGTTATAATCCATGATCGATACAGCAGTTATTAAAAAGTCACATTTAACATCATACATATGCAAATACAAGCACAAAAACAATCATTGAATTCTAGAGAGACTGATCAGTGTAAAAAGATGTTCAATGTTATTTAATTTTAAGAGATGCTTACTGAAAACTGAAACAAACAGCTATTTGTTAATATTTTAACAGGTCAGTGGGTTTTATCAATCTGCCACTACTGGCCCTTTAAGAACATTCAGATTTTTGATATGGCCCAAAATGAAGAGGAGTGATTGATTGGACTAGGCTGCCATTTTCCATTGCTCCTTCTTCCACATGTCCACTGGTGTTGCTTTGGATGAAGGACTGGGACCATTGTGGGATCCTACTTAGGTTTGCAAGTCTGTAGCCCCTTAAGCCAAAACACCCGGTAATGGTCTGTGTATTCTGACACCATTCTGTCAGAACTAGTGCTAACTCTGTCTGCCAACTGAGCTACAGAAGCTTATCTGATGGAACGGACCAACGTTTCATCCCCGTGTGCATTAATGACCCAAATGCTGGTTATGATTATATAACTGATCAATGTTGCTGCTCTCATACACGTCCAAATATAAACTCAGAGCAATAAAATTGACTCATATTTATCTTACCAATGACAAAATCATAAGCGAGGGAAAACAAAACATCTCCAGAGTTCACCGTTTGAGAGATTTTTTTTTTTTTACATATCGCTGCTGTCAGAGAGAAACCCTGTATCTCCAAAAATAGAGCTTTGCAGCAACTAAAAGAAATGTAAAATTTGACAGTTTGGTCAAAGGCACATGCTCTTTTTATATATTTTTTTTACTGCAAATGTTTCTATAAAAACCCCAGAGCAAAGAAATGTGTAGAGTTGATTTTCACAAGAAAGCATAAATGAAAACAAGACATAAGCTGACATCAACAACATATAAGATCTCAATTGTGAATTTCTGTTTTTGAGAGTATTCTAAACTTATTAGATGCTCTCTACTTATATAGGACGCAGATCATATTTACTTGTTTTCCTCATGTTTGATTCAATCATCAGTGCGGTTTTTGCATGCATAGAAAGGGGCACATGAATCAAAAACAGCTTATGGTAGCCTAGTGACGGAAAGAAGATGAAAACCAGATAGTTCTCTTTTTTTTACGACCTTTACAGATACCTTTTTCCCCCCCTTGTACTTCTATAATTTCATCCTCTTTTGTCACTTGACAAATTCCAAATGGCTCTTGTGCACCTAGATGTAGTTCCAGCACGACACACCCCTCCCTTTCTGCTATCCATGGGAAAAAACCTCCTCTGAATAACTTGGGGATTATTTATTTGGAGGCCATTCTTCTTGTTTTATGTGTAAATTTGTTACAATTCACTAATGTGATCAGCGTAATGATTTTTCTTTTTCTCTTCACACTCACTAACCAATAGGGTTGCATTGGCCTCTTTTTTAAATTATTTATTTGAGCGCCGTGGTTTGCATGTAAGCTTGATTGGACATCACTGTGTAAGTGATTGACCATTCAGGAAGTAATCAACCAGTCGCGTGCGGACAGTCTCCTGCTAACAAATGGAGAACTTAGCGTCGCATGACAACATCACAAAGATTACAGCGTTGGGTTCGGTTCCTTTATTAGTGATTTCAGAAGCATCGAGTGCAATTCTTAAAGTATATTGAGCTGTGCAAAGAGGGGGAAGAAATAAGTTTAGACTCTGCACCGCTGCACCCAGCACCCTTCATCAGAGCCAGCGTTGTGCTCAGAAAGAGAAATGGAAAGATAGGGGAAGGCTTAAATTTATTTTGCGGAGTGACTAGCTGTTGAGATATCATCTGCAGTGGCAGGAGGATGCTAGTTTGGAATCATTTTGAAGCCCATTTTGGTGCATACGCCAAGAATAAATATGAGAACGGAGAGTTTTTTTAGCGATAGCAGCCGCTGCCTCTGTCCTTTCTCTGTGTCCTTTGCAAAGCATGTAATCAGATGTAGCTAAAAAAAATTAGTTTTTTACTCTGTTTGGAAAATTACTATTAAGGAAACATCTGAGGCAGAATCAGAGGCATACTCACATGTGTTTGTTTCAAGGCTTTACTTGATCTGTGAGGTGCAGGCCTTAAGGCATCAGACTTCTAGCTAACACAGAGAAGCTCTCACTCATTATACCTCTTCACATATGCTGTGTGATGGTCTCTTCAGCTCTGGAAAAACCCCAAAACGGGAAGCAACTCATAAACTTTAACCTTTTCACCTGTTAGCTTCCACTTCAACCATCTATATGTCGATCGTTGTACACCAGTGTTTCTCAAACTGTTTCAGACCGACGACCCCATTTAACAAACACTCTCAGACCACATAACTTGAATTAGGCCACAATAACACATCTTAATACAACCTGAAATGAAAATATTAGACTCCTAACTCACATATTGTCACAAACAATTTTACTTGATGCATTTTGAGTTATTCACATATTGTGAAAAGTATAGTTTTTGAGCTTTCCAATTATGTCAAAGACATGGAAATCAAACAAATAATTCTTTTTATTTCCAAGTGTAGGCATTGATTACATTTATACCTGTTTCTAATTTAGAAGCCCAATTAAAGAAAAATACACTTGAGTTGCTTTTTCAGAAACAAGTATCCTCTTCTGCACCATCAAATATAAAGAATATACAGCCATTTATTTATTTATTTATTTATCTATTATATTTAACTAATGTAATTTAATCAATTGTATTTAAATAAAAATAACAACTGTTGCGGTGTGAGCAGAGAGAGCCTCATAAGCAAAGTCCTCACTAACTTGAGACTGGACCGTTTGCTGCTTAAAGTTGTTGTGAAATTTCCTAACACTTTATAATTAAGCAATACTTTGTACTTGTCTGCCACATAAAATTGCTGTTTATTTGCCCCAAATAGTTGACATTTGCACGCAATTCGAGAGGTAACGCATCTGCTGTCTGTCTGTGGAGATTGTAGTGCCGCAGCTTCAAGCTAGCACTTTCCCTAAGCATTGACATCAGGCTTAGCAGAGGCTTTGTCCAGTCAAGTGTAGGGTCTCTCTCTATAGAGATCGTATCTGTTCCATCAGGGCCTCCTCTCCCTCCTGATCCAACCCATCTCCCCCCTTATCTGTTTGGAAAGCATTTCATCTGCTTCACCTTCTGTCCGATCTTTCACCTCCATTTATTTATTTATTTATTTTTTTACTCATTCTGCTTTGCTAAACCACTTTAACCTCCTCTCCTTAGACCCTTTGTCCTCTTCCTTCAGAGTGTTGCCTCCTTTTCTCATCCCATCCTGAACTCTTTCTCTCTTCCCTCTTTTGTTGTTTCCTCCCGTCCCTCTTATCTTGCGTTTCGCTTTCCCCCCTTACCCTCTGTTGTTCTTCCCTGTGTCTTCAGCATCTCGCGCTCCTACTTCCTCGCGCTTTTGTCGGCAGCAGCAGCAGTGACCCAGACGTAGACACTAACACACGTACACCGCCTGCTGCATGTGTATCTACACGGCTGTGCCTGCAGATTGCCAGGGAGAACAAGACAGAAAGGAGATCATGCTCTGTTTGCTGGGGTGAACACATTGCCTGAGGCCTCAGCAGCGGAGAATGAAAGCTTTCACCTGTGAGATATTGAATGTGCATTTATGGACTACAGTGTGCACATGTATTGTTTGTTGGGAGTGTGTCTATGTGTGCTGGACGACGTCTTGTAATATAGCTGCAGTAATATCAGCTGTGGATGTTTTTCTTTTTTGGGGGGGAAGTTTTTCTTCTTTTTTTTCCCCTAATACAGAGTCCTGTCCTTTGAGATTGGTTTGCCCGTTTTGTCCTGGAAAAGTTTTATTCTTTTTTTATTTTTTCAGTTGATTGTATTGTATTTTTTTTCCTAAAAGGACAGAGTGTTCCTTGTTTCTTTCTCTTACAAGGTTGAGCTCATTGAGTAATTAAGTAATTTGACCAATAAATTATGGGTGGGCATTTTTCACCCCTCGTTTATCATTTATACTGAAAAAAAAAAAGATTATGATAAGGATTTTGATTTATTGTTGTCCAATAAATTTCAATTAATGATGTTAAATAATAATAGTTTTTAAAAAATAGCTGTATTATCAGAAATGTTGTTTTTACTACTTTCTCCACAGTTTGTTCCCCAAGAGCATCAATAACATTTGAAAATATATTTGAATTTGGTTACAAATTTCAGTTCACTGATATAAATGAAATTTCTTCAAGTAAGTGAAGAGAAACAGTATTTCTGTTTGTGATGCTGTAAATGCTGTGCCATGCAGTCACAGATATAGTTATTTTGTCTGCCACTCTGTCAGATATAGATATAACAAAAATTATATATATATATATATATATATATATATATATATATATATATATATATATATATATATATATACTAACCTCTCATCACAATTGTACCACAAAATATTGCTCTAAAATTCTATGTGCACGTCTCCCACTCCTACTAAGTGCAATTAATTTCACTTTGATAGAGTTACATTTTGGAAGCAACACTTCTTCACATATCTCAAGCCTCTACGTTCCTTTCCAATCCTTTAAAAACGAGGTTAAAATGCATCTTAGCTCAAAATATGAAGCAAATCGAGTCACAAATGACCCTTAAAGATAGTTCCTAGATGGAGAACTTTAGTTCAGCGGGATAAGGTTTCCTCTCTGCATCCTCTCTCTGAATCCACCGTGTTCCAAACGACCCATTATTCTCCCTCTTCCCCGATCACCTAATCGATTGTGCGCGCCGAGTGGAGACTTAAGTTGGCGTTGGGTGTCTGCAGAGACTTTTCTCTCAGTGTAAGAGAATCTCCCCGAGCTCGGTGCATAATCCAAGCACCTCTGCTCGTGTATTCCAGCCTTGTGAGCTTATCTTTATGCTGACTCTGCCTTCTGTTTTTTCCTTGAGCTCTAATCAGCTCGCATGCCCGCGGGTCTACAGTGAGGCCAGTTAAGAGAGATCAGTGCCAACGGTGATTGACATCGACAACCGCTCTTCTGTGGCTTGAGGATCAGATATGTCAAGCCTTCGTCCCCCTGAAGAATATCATTATTTTCATTTAGCCTGTCTGATATCAATCTGGAATGACGGTGCAAAGAGTCTCGGACACCCGCTGTTTTATTCCTCTATACTGACATAGTGACCTTAAAAATAAAACTTTGGTTATAGAGGAATGTGTATTTTTCACCTTGATTGATGAGAGGGATTTGTTCCAGGATGACATTGTCCACCATAAGAGTCTAAATGGTGACTAAATTGTTAGCTATCATTGAAAACTCGTGGTTCTCAATTGGATCCTCGTCGAAAAGCTAACCTGACGTGCCAGATGGTTTAATCACACAAAACACGTTGGGTTGCTAAACCCGACCTCGAATTCTCTGTGAACTGTGATTTCATGCCGGGTGTAAAAAAAAACAAAACAATGTATTTGCCTCAAGATAATTACAAGGCTTTTCATCTCGGTATAAACAAAGCACTAAATTACTGTTTTATGTTTTGTTTTTTTGTTGTTTTTTTCACCCCGAACAGCACTGGAAAAATTTGCTCCAGTGCTTTCAGCTTTCCTGGAAGTTGTTGCACTATTTAACTTGTTTGCCTTTCTTGACATCGTCACCTAATGAAGATGCTGAGAACAGATGTTTCACTAAAGCAGGATAGATTTTTTTCTTTTGAGAAATACAAAATCAAACTAACGAAAGCAATAAAAACTGTGGATTTATACATCCTAAGTGAGTAAGAGATGTCAAAATGTTTAATTGTTCACTCACCCATTAATTATACTGTTTATTACATTCATGATTAACTAGTCTGTGAGGTTAGTCAGTTGTTTTTGTTTCCCAAACTTTACTTGTGCTTCTGTTGTTCTAATGTTTAGTTTACTTAAGACTCTGAAAAGTCTGCGCACCCCTAATAAAATGCTAAACTGCAGTCATTTTTTTTTCATGTCATGTGGCAGACAAATATGTTTAAGATAAAAAAGGTGCAATACTGTATCATAGGGAAGGTATTTTGTAGAATTTTTTTTTGCTTTACATCAAATGATTATGGTTTTCCCTCATCAAAAACATACGTGGAGTGTGGCCTTCATTCTTTCATGTTTGAGAAATTCTTTAATTTCCCATGGCAACCATTCTGGGGTGCCAAAGGCCTGGTCATGTAGCTCCATGCCTCCCATACTCAGTTCCTTCAAACTAGCAGCAGCAGCAGCAGACAGGAGCATTTGGTGGAAATGTGTGTCTGCTCAGCTCATTATACGAACTACTTCTCAGCTCCTACGAATGGTTGTAAATCATGTAACTGAGAAACATTGCAATGACGCCCTGAAGGCAGAGTGCCGGACAGAGCAGGAGCTTCTTAAAGTGACAGAGGCCAATTTCAAGGTGTTACATTCAGTTTTCAAGGCATCCAGTTTTGCTATAAAAATACAGCATTTTTCTAACCGAAGGCAACATAGTTACTTGACAATGAAATGGCACTAAGTACCTGAAAAATACACAATACACCCCTTTAAAGCATTTTTGATTCAGTCTGTGAACGTGCTTCATTTTGACTTAGCAATATTCACAATCTTTACAAGTAATCTCTTCTTATCGCTTCAAATTCACTTCCACAATCACTCTCTGAAGGATTTTGAATTAATATGAATTACAGCACTAAATTTCCCTTTGGGATTCATAAAGTATTTCTGAATTTGAATTTGAAAGTTCTCTAAATCTGTCAGATTGTGAGGACGTCCATCTGTCTTAAAGTGACCCCACACATTTGTTTCGTTGTTGTTTAATTAGTTTCTCTCTCTCAGTTATTCCAAATCTAAATTTTCCCTCATGACGTCCTTGTTTTGTTTGGTTGGATGAATACCCACACTCCATGTTTGTAAAAAAAAAAAACAACAACCATAAAAGCTTCCAGATCTATCGCTATGGTTACAATGCATAGCATTATAGCCAAATGTTTTTACTTTTATCTCATCTACCCTCATTACATTGTTCAAAACATAAGAAGCTTCATTGTTATGAATGTTTTGAATCCATGATCTGGAATTACTTTAAAGGCATACAGGAGACATTTCTGCAGCATTATGCAGCCAATGAAAAGTTACAGTTGAAACTTCTGCTGCTACAAAGTGCCCGTCTCCGTAGTTACCAGATGAACAAGCCGAAAACATCCTAACAAGAAGCAGGTATGCTGATTAGCGTCTCAGGCCAGGTGGTGTATGAAGAGCAGAAAGCAAGATCAACTGAAACAGATACAGAAATAAAACAAAAGCAGCACATGGGAAAATCCAATATGATTTTATCAAGCTGCAAAACAGAACACCAAAATACAAAGTAATGAAAAACAAAGCCTGATACCAGAAAGTACAAAAAAATCATAGCAAACCTAAACATCCACAGAGTGTCACCCGTCATGTTATTTTTGATTACAGACAAAGAATATGACAGAATTTAATTTAAAAAACCCAGACATAACCCTCACACAGTATCTCTTTGAGGTTTATAGAACAAAAGAATAACTGATTTTACAACTAATCGCACATTTAAGAATAAGTTAACTCCAATATTGTATCTCAACAAGAACTTTGTTTAAAGGCAAGGAAAACAATTCAGCTGAATAAGAACGCTCTTATTATTCCACTCCATTTCTTCTTTATGTATGGCTACTAATTCTCAAAATAATAATTACATGCTATCTAAATGTTAAATCCGCTGAATGTGTGAAGTGACCAAAACTTAAGGCCGTTTTCAAAATGTTATGTGTGTATGTGCAGGTTCTGACCTTCAAATAACAGAAGAGTCGTGTTTGTTTTTCCACTCACATTGACATTGTATAATAATACATTTAGCTTCATCTTTTTGCAGCTATTGAAATAGGCTTTACCATTATAATTTTTAATTGCTTTAATTTCCAAAGATGATCTTAAGACCGCACTATAGTTAGTCCCAGCCTCATTTGTGTCTTATGACAAATGATATATTGCAAGCACTTCATATCATTCTAAATAAATGCATTTCTGTATAGTAAAAAAATATATATACTGTATCATTTTTGATTGGTTTGTTTTTTAGGCGTACATTTTCTTAGCAGGTTATTTTTGTCTTAAAATATGCCATAGCTTCATTCACAGACTTGTTTCTGACCATACTCTGTGTGATATTGTAGATTAAAGAGCGACATAAATGTTTGTGTTTACATGTCTTGAGATCTCCAACAGTTTTGTCACCTGTTGGCTTTTAGCATATTTTAAGCAGCAAATTGCTGGTGCATCACGGTTCCCCCTGCCAAGTAAAAAGAAAAACGAAGGAAAAAAGAGAGCTGTTGATAGTTGTTCCTCATACAGGGAAACCACACACAGCGTATCATTACATCTGAGAGGCCAGGCGGCTAATTCTAGGGCTTCCTTATGAAGACGGACTCCTGATTACGCCTACTCTTCTCGCTGATCTCTCCCAAAAACTTACACTGATGAGGTCTCGCTACAACGCCTTTCATCTAACTCGGTGCCCAATACAATTCAGCTCTCAGAGAGACACAGAAAGCATACAAAATGGGTTTCAAGTGGTTCTGGAGTGTTTTGTTGAAAATGGGGAAATTAAGCTATTGTCAGGACTAAACAAGGACTTCTATCTATCTATCTATCTATCTATCTATCTATCTATCTATCTATCTATCTATCTATCTATCTATCTATCTATCTAT